>BSBK01014836.1:0-47500 GCA_027943335.1 Chamaecyparis obtusa | reverse complement strand
TGGTGATTGTTTACCTAAAAGCTCATCAAGGTTAAAATCATCCATTTTTATAATCTACGTACATATAAAAACATGAAAAATTACAATTAACATACAAATTACATTTTACCTTACATACAAATACTTCAATAACTAATTACTCAACATAAAATTGAAAAATACTATAGAGACAAGAAAGAGAGAGGAGAGAGAAATAATTAAGTAGTTGAGATAAATTAAGAATTTAACAAATAATTTAAACATTTTACCTTAGAGAGAGAGAGAGAGAGAGTTTCTTGTTTTAGAACTATCTGTAAGTTTACTTTTTCTACAGGTACAATTTTTATTTTAGTTTTGTTTAGGTAAAAAAAAAAATTCTACCTATGGTTTCTTATTTTATTTACATATATAAATTTATGTTTTTATTTTCTACTTAAGGTTTCATAATTCAATTGTGTCTAGGTTTACGTTAAATTGTTTTACTACCTAGGATTAAATTAAAAGTTTTAATACTTTTCTAGTTTAGTACGATAATTTACAAAGTAAATTAAAACTAAAAAAACTAAATGAGACAAAATATAATTAAATTTATATGAAAAATTACAAAACAACAATAAACTAAATTTTCTAATTTAAAAATATATGAATTTATAATTTTTTATGAAAAAATAATGAAAAATAATAGTACGTACTTGGAGAAAAATGGCTGAGGAGATCAGCATGAGAAACTGAAATGGGCATGCATGCTCTGCAAAATGTAATCCTATTTACCAAGTTGTGAAAATGACATGGAAAATTATTAAAACAAAAAAATAAATATATTTACGAAACGGACACCCGTTTTTTAAAAATTGGGTACCCAATTTTTAAAAACGAGTGCTCGTTTCTTGTGCGAAATTTTTTTGGCCATAGACTTCCATGGATTTGGTACCCAACTTTGTGCATCGATCTGCCTTGAACCTAGAAACATAATTGAAAAAATTTACCCTATAGTATTACACTGGTAGGCCTAAATTTGATAGAAGAGGCTACGCACAAGCCCACTTGAATATAGGTCCAGTATTCTCTCATATTCCTCAATTGGAGGATTTATAGGAAAAGTGTATGATGAATTTGAGGTAAGAAAGAGGATGTGGTCATGGTTCACTTTGAACCAGATAATTACCCTCATTTGGAAATGAATGTTGCTAGAGTAAATGATGATGTAGTAAATTTCTTAGACTCACAATACAATGAAAAGGTCCAAGGGAAACCTATCCCAAAGATTGACTAGACTATAGATGAAGAGGATCAAGCCAAAACCTTACCTATGATTAGGAGAACTGAGAAATGGTTGAGGAATCAGAGATTTGGGAAATTTGTGATGTGTGATGTAGAAGCCCCTGCAAGTTGTTTTTTCTAACAAGTTTGTTTCTACTTGTGTTTTAGGTACTATTAATGTGAAAATTGAAAGTTCAGATGTTAAAAAGCCAAAGAATCCTACTCTGAGCCATTCCACTATTCACACTACCAGATACATAAGAAAGAGAAACAACAAGAAAATATTGGATATTAAACTATTTTTATATATCGATCCTATTAAAGAAACTAATGATACAATGGTTGATCAAGATTTTTGAGTTCCCATGATAGAATAAGTTGACAGTGAGAAGAAACTAGATGACACCACTAACCCTTTAAGCACCATAGTTATATCGACTGCAACACCGACCATCCTCCTCAAGAAAATAATGATTCATTTAGTACACCATAGTGGTTGGAAATTTCCATTAGTAAAAAGAGGAATGTATTTACAATCTCCCTACTTGTCGAGGATATGGTAAGTAAGTGTTTAGGAAAAATTTATGAATTTAAAAAAATTTAGACTACTTCCAAGATAAATTATTATTTGAATATAGATAATTGGGTTGTGGAGGTAGCATGTCTTCTAGAAGATAAAGAGGTTGAAGATTTTATAGCCAAATATTTTTTAGTAGAAATGGTTGATCTTAGATTTTCTACAGGAACCACCGATGTACATCTTTTACAAGCCTCAACTAGAAAGATTGTTGATAGATAATGGAAATATGAGAAAGACAAAAAGGAATTAAAGAAAACTATGAGGATGATTGTTGAATACCTTGAATCCATTCAAGAATGATGGTTTTTCATACATTGAAGCCATTTGAAACCCCAGTTTACAACCTATACCAGAATTGCCCCTGTCATTTGATCAAAAGTCCCCTATTAATAAAAATTACTAGACCATATTCAAAGAAGTAAGCTCATAGCTGAAGTCTTTAACAACTGGCTAGAAGGGGTAATTCCAAGAGGTTTTGATGAAAAGTATGGTCTTGATTTAATTTTTGTATAACTATTCATTGACTATTATTGAAAGGAGTTGTACGTCAATTCAAAAGGCTAATAATTTTGTTTTCCAAACTACTGATTATAGATTGGTTCTTGAGAAGGGTATATAGTCAAATATATGTTTATGATATTGTGAGGAAAAAGCTATTTACCAAAACAAAATACATTTCTTAAATATTCTTTTTAAACATCCAACAATTCGTCTCAAAATTAATAGGACAACATACTCCACCAACTCCACGACCTCGATAAGGGGATCAATAGACTCAATGTGATATATAAACTACGTAGTCTCAATGGGCCAACCTGCATCTCACTAGGCCAAGGCATGACAGAAATTGTAGATCGCCACCCTTACCCAATATGGCTTTTTCAAAATTATAAATAGAATTTCATCTAAACATAGGAGGGTAAGAAGCGCAATAGCAAGATCGTAGCATTAAAAAAAAGTGAGAAAAACACTCGTAGGATGTGCATTGGGGAATTGATAGATCGCTCAGGGATGTTGCACATTTTAGTGATAGACATTTGGAAGAGGATGGACGACAACATGCAGAAAGGTATTTCTAGCCTATTGTTAATGTCAGCACTACTACAAAGAGTGGGGTTAAAGACAAATTTTGAGACAGATTTTTAATAAATTGTCTTTATCTGAGAAGAAAGTTGCCTATTGTCTCAAATATGTCTTTAATGAGCGTCTTAATATATTGTCTTTAAAAATTGTCTCAATAAGACAATATGGAACATAAGTATTTTTGTTCCATATTGTCTTATTGAGACAATTTTTTAAGACAATATATTAAGATGCCCAGTTAAAGACATATTTGAGACAATACACAACTTTCTTTTTGTCTCAGATTTAAGACAGTTTATTAAAAATCTATCACAAAATTTTTCTTTAACCTCCACTCTTTGTAGTAGTGGATCAATATTCTTAAACATATCTACAATATGGTTGACTAATTCATGTGAGGGAACGATGGAATCGAACCACCAACCTCTTCTTTGTAAAACAAGTGCTCTTCCATTGAGCTAGAACCCTTTAGAAATAAACACACACTCTAATCTACACACTATTTCTTAACATAGCCCATTAAATTTTTCTCTATAAAAATCTATAAATATATGGTATTTCTCTACATTCTATATATACTAGAAATCATATAAGCATTTACCTTGTGAATATCCATTTTGCAGGAAATTCATTCTTTTCTTAAATACTTACTCCATGAAATTGTTGCCCATAGCATCGCTTCTTCATGGAGGCCAACAACATATTGGATGTGTTTATGCCTAATCATCAGCACATATATCAACAGTCACAACTAAAAATGCCACTATATTTTCTTACTCTTCTTTGTAACATTAAGCATATTTATATACCTACAAGATAGGCACTGTGGATAGTCATTATGCTTCTCATTCATATTCTCTCTAGTAAAATACAAAGGTCCAATATATTTTACAAATTTTGGATGTACAACATGCATTGCAAAATATGGAAAGCATTGATCAAAATTTTTAAAATATCATAAAATATTTAAGAATTTTTCATATGATCAAATCTTTCAAATCATAGAATTTTAGCTTAATATATTATTTGTATTGGCTAATTGATTATGTCTTCTACAATTTAATAACCACCAATTTTTGCTTGTGACAATGTGTTAAAAGTTGAAAACATATCCAATGTCCATGAATACATTAATATCACCACTTGCCACATCACAGTATCATGGAAGACATTTGATTTTTTTGTAACTTAGATAATGATTTTAGTATCATGGCACAACTTATTTATTACAATGATGTCTTAACTCCTATCTTAATTTTATAAATGTTTGGCATCTTTTTCTTTTCAAATCCTATCAGGAATGTTGACAAACAGCTAGGGCACATACTTGTTGCCATAGGAAAATTATCAATATGTCAAAGCTATGCCCTAGCCATTTGACCTGTGAACTAGATGCAACTTTTGAGCCCAAACCCATTTAGATTTGCAATGGCCCTAGACCCCAACAACATAGTAACATAATCCAGAACCAATATGCTAAAATAAAAATGGCCAAGAAGCAATGTGTAAACTATAGCTTTCAAGTAGAGAAGCAACCATGAAGGATGCACAAGGGATGGAGAAAAAGATACTATTTAGGTGAAACTTGTCACAATGGAACCTAAATGTAGTTTATATTACCAGACAAAAGATAACTTATTTCATCCATAAAGACCATAAAGGTAATTTCAAATGTCTATGAAAAAAGAAAGATACATGTACTTACTTGAGATATTTTAATTTTTCCTTAAAAGAGAGCTTCCAAACACTCAAATTTTTAGTAGGACTCATACAACACTTTAGAAATATGAACTCATCCATATAAAATATAGCTCAATATCCCAAATACTAGCATTTCAATCTAAACACTTGAAACAGAGATAAAAGTAAAGAGAGGTTAAATCACCTTTTATGAAAACAATGAAATATAATACTACAAACTAAGAGGTTTAATTTTACTTAAAAATAATATTCTTTGACTTGCTTGAATGACTTAGATCAACTTTTAATAAAACTTGTTTTAATGTAGTTTTAGATAAACCATTTAAACTAGTTAGAGTTTCAAATGTACATATCAATGTTGCACTCACCAAATTTTCCCATAAGAAAATTATTGTTCCCTTCAAATTTTCCAATCTTGTCCCTCCACTTTCCATCTTAAGTAGTTATACAATTGTAGAGTGCCATCACTTCATTTTTCCATTCATATCAACTCTTTTTTCTTGAAATATCAAATCGATGTTTTCATTTTAGCTATGAGTATTTCAGATAAATTTATGATCATTAGTTAAATGAAATCCAAACCATTTTACTCCATGGTAGATATGCTTACAAAAGCCAATACTCCATCTGAAATATTATAATTAACATGTTTTGATAAGAGACGCATTTTTTACTAGAACTATGAAGCAAAAGAAAGATTATGACTAACATTTATGACTCGTCTTTAACTGTATAACTATTTTTTCCACACTTGAGTAATCTTTTATGGTAGTCAATACACATGAAACTCTTATACACATCTTTGTCACTAAGCTAAAATTAGGGAAATTTAGTTACCTTCTTATATAAATAAGATATGCTAACGTTAACATATATTTCATGTCTTTTACTTCTTTAACATAGTCTCCAATCTACATTTGTTGCCAAACATCCAAAGATCATAAGCTCTGGTTGCATTCTCTTCTTTATCATAGCTACCTAAAGTTTCATCACTAGACAGTTCAATTACAAAGTTGGTATTTCAAACAGACTTTTAAAATCAAATACCATAATACATACATTAAAAACTAAAGTTTTTTTCTTGCCAAGATATATTGAATATTCCAACTGTTATTCAAAATAAGGGTGACAATAAATAAAAATGACAAAGTTCTCTAGTTAGTGTCTTGAAAAAAATAATAGTTTTGGTCTGAGAACTATATAATCACAAACTGCTTCTCTAGTTTTAGATAAAGGAAAGAAAACAAATCTTTAACTGGCTCATTTGAAAATTGAATAGCATCAAGAATGAAAAAAAGAATAGGTGATCCAATGGAGCTTCCATTTTGTAGATAAAATCATAGAATTCAACTTCTTCAATCTATATCCTTTACTAGTTATAGATAAAAAATCATGCAATGTGTTGTGACTCCCAATCACTAGTCACCAAAGGACTAAACCCTTTAATTACTATATACTGTAATATATGTTGACAAATTCCTTTCTTAAGAGATACCAAACAAATATTTCAATAGCATCTATATGAACAGATGTAAAGCTACAATGCAACTTTATAAATAGTCATAATTAATTCTATTTCTTTTTTGACATGGCATTTCCAGTCCATGTAATAAAGGAACCAACAACTAGAGAATCAAATTAAATAAAGGAACCACTATAATCCCAATGGGAGACAACAATGACATTTCCTTGTCTACAAAATTATTCCAAACTGAAGTCACAAAAACAAGAATGGGATGAAAGTTCCACTAGAACATCAGTATGAAGACATGACTATATATTTTTTGCATCAGTATACATCATGAAGATGAATGAGTTAAAAGATGTGAGTTTTGTCTCATACCAATGATAATATCAGATGTGTGGATATGAGCGATTGTAAAATAGATGTAGCAAAACAAAATTGAAGAGAAGAAACATATAAAATGTGAGCTTTGTCATTATTAAGCAAAAATAGATAAAGAGAAATGTTCCATAATATATTGGGCATGTGGATATCAATCCAAGGGGCGGCAGCATGGGACATTAATACACAGAGAGAAAGAGTATTTACAAGCTTAGCTATAGATGAAATTAAAATTCAAGTTTAGACATTGATATAACATGTGAAATTCAATATTCAATGTAACATCAAAACATGTGCATTGGTGCAAGTAAAGAAGCAATTAGAAGATTAAAAAGTTTGATTTCATTGTTCAATGTTTTCATTACCACAAAAGGCCTGAAGGATAAAATTTCATATACAAAAATAAAAAATGTAATGAAAACAAATGTCTATGACATTTGTACGCTATATAATTTGAGATACACAAGATTTCACTTACAAATGCAAGTAATCATGTGTTTTCTCTTTCCATACTTGTATACTATAATTGTTGGCTATCCTACCAATGTATGCAGTTACATAATTTATATGGATGAAAACGGTAACAACTCTATGTTGGCATTCAATAGGGGCACATTTCATTCCATAGTTACTTAGGGTTCTTCAATAATTGTAAAGTTTCTTTCCATAGTTGCAAAAACCTAACCATAAATGATTCTCTTTATTTTTTATTTCATACATTTTGTTTTTTAAAAATTGAAAATTTTAAAGAGGGGACACCTCCCCAATTTCCTTGGATCGCAGAGGGCAGCTAGGGGGAATCCCCTACTGTAGCCATGTTCCTGGGTGGCAATGGAACTCAAATGCAGAGTTGGGGGATGCAAACACATTCCTTAGTAACATAGATAAACAAAACTTCTGCAGTTTAAATGGAGAAAAGAAGTTTACTTGTAAATATAATATCAACAAAAATATGAGTACAAACTAAATTCTTACAAAACAGATTGTCAAGAGAAAAAAAATAGGTCACTAATTTCCTAGTTCAATATCATGGAAATCCAATTTAATATGTCTAGCTATAATGGAGCTCTAGAACTTCCATTGAATTAGAAACAAACTCTCAATAGGGCTGACGATGTCAGTATCTAACAAAAATTAACAGCCAAGATATTGGAGACAAAAGAATTTTATAAAAGAATAAACACAAATGAATTGTCATTGGGAAATGCAAAAGGATGTAGTTAAGTAAGGTATACCCTTACAATGACAATGGCTAAAACACCACTAGTTTTTTATTTCTCTTCATTGTAGAACTGCCTATATACCTGATGTAGGGGCATTCTAGGGTACTTGGTGAATCTGCATGGGAGGTGTGTGTCTGGCCGATGTTACTTGGTTGCAACCTTGACTGACGGTCTTGGTCATTGAAGGAAGCTTGGTTGCTAAAGGAACTCGGTAACCTCTGGCACTCAGTGAAATTGTTACTCGGTGATGTCTATGGTGCTCGGTCAAGACTGGTGCTTAGTGATGCCTAACATGCTTAGTTGTTTCACTATTTCTCGGTAGTTCTGGTTTGCTGACTAGAGTTCTATGTGATTTGTTGGGCTGACTTGGTGCATTTATTGTTGGTGGTTATTTTTACAAGCCGAAATGTTGAATTAAATGTTTGTAAGGCTATTTTGATGCCAACTTGTATCGCATTTAATATTGGATGGGGAAGTTAATGGTTTGATCTAGCCAACTTGTGGCTAATGATTAGTATTTATAGGATGTTTAGGGAGGATCAAGGGATCATCAGGAGATCGATGGGAGTTCATGACTTGGAAGATTTAACGAATCAGATCTGAGGTTATGAAAGCTAGAGTTGCTGAAGTTGTGGAAAAGATCTTACATGATCTTGGAGATCAAATTGTTATCTGATAGTTTGTAGTTGTAGAGCTAGTGGTTTGCACACTTAGAGACAAAGAGATTTCTTGGAGGCTTGCAAGCTCAAGTTTAGATCTTCCATAGAGTTTCCATCAGTTGCTGATTGTTTTCAAAGGTGAACTAGCTGAGATTGTATTAAATCTGAGTGGATCTTGCAGAATTGTTTCTTATTGTAATTGGCCCTAACCCAGAAGGCCTTACAACTAGGAATGTTAATGAAAATAAGAGTTAAACAATTATTTTTATTGTTGTGTTGTTGAGTATTCCGATGTCTTGATTGTTGGCTGCAAGGTTTGGACTGTCCTTAACTGGATCCACCATCCTTGACTACATTAGGTGGTATCAGAGCGAGAGAGTTGATCTTGTGGATCGAAGGTTGACCTAGCAAGGCTGATCTTATGAAGTTGATCTTGTTTGTGAAAAGATCGTATGATCTAGATTGTAGATCCATAGCATTGAACTTGTGGATCTTGCACTAGTTGTTTTTTCAAGGTGGTAGGTTGAGATCTGACTTGCATACAACTTGGAGATTTCCACAAGATGGTCAGTGTAGGGTTTGTTGCATAGGGTTTCTCTTATTCCTTAAGGATGCCTCTGAGAAGATTGGACACTAGATTTCTTGCAAATCTCTATGATATTATTGAATCTAGGATTACAAAGAAGGTGAACTTAGATTTTAGGTCTAAGATGGAGTTGATGAAGAATGACATGGTCGCTGAGATCATAAGAGCTATTGCTGTTGTACCTTGGAATGTTGGTATTAAAGATGGTTATGAGGAAGCTACTGAAGACTTTGAACCTACTAGATCTAGTGGTGATGATCAGAGGGATAGATCTGGTGAAGATAGAACTTCTTAGTTGCCTATATCTGGAGCTCGATTAAGTAGTAGTTACTGAATGGAAGTTGCTACTTTCCCTGGAACTTGGAAGCCTGAGAACTTGATTGATTGGATTGGTGAACTTGAAGCTTTCTTTGAGCTAGAAGTGTTAGCATGTGCAAAAAATTTCATGGCTGTAGCATTTTCCCCCTAGTCTCTGCAGTTGTTTTTAGGTCTCTGGCATAAACCATTGGTTCAAAATTTTGAAAATCTAGCCATTATGTTCAAAAACCTTTTATTATGCCCTGGCCTTGTTCTAATTTGATGTTACTTTATTTAGGCCACTTAAAAGTCCTTTAACGCTTTTGTCAAAATAGGTGACCTCTTTATCGCACGATCGCGTGAACCTTTTTCATGTCTTGCGATCATGCAACTAAAGTTTTATGTCAACCCCCCTTGATTTATTTTCCTAAGTCTCTAACCCCCGACGACCTTTAATATTTCCTAAGGTCCTCAGCGCCTAATTTTTCCTAAAAGCCTAAGTCCTACGCTTTAATTTTTCTTATGTTCTAGCTTAATATTTTCCTAGGCCCGGTCTTCTGACAACATCTCAATCCGACGGTTAGCGTAAGTTCTTATAGGATTTGTCAAGAGCTTGAGATCTTACGCCTGTCATTGATTCTCCTTTATGAAAGAGCTTCTCAAACAGGTGGGTCCATTGACATGTATGTACAAATGGTGACATCTTATTGGTCCATGTTTTGACATGTTGGTAGTTGTCAGTGGGTCTTAGGTTGTCAGCTTGTTAGAGGGTCTTGACACTTGCAGTGAATCAATAGCAGGTATAAATTCTTATGAGATGTGTCAGATGTATGAGATTTTGAGACAACCGTTGATTCTTTTGTATGATGTAACCTTTTCTTTTGGTGGGTCCATCTACCAGATATGCTGATTTTTTGTACTATGATTGGTCCATGTTGTCTGAGCCAGACGTGTTGTCAGGCGGGCCCGGTATCTCAATCAGAGGATTCCTAATCAATGGTTGGCGTGTAAGTGCATAGAATCTTTTGAGCCTTCAGATCTTGCACTAGCCATCTAATCTTCCAGGTGGCTTAATATTCTCAGTGGGGCCATTTGCCAGGTGGTGCAGGATTGTTCAAATTTTATTGGTCAACATGGATGATGCGGCAAGGTGGGGTCATTGTTAGAGAGATCAGTGACGAGGACAAGATCTATGGTAAGCATAAGTTCTCATGAGTTTTGTCAGAGCTATGAGATCTTACACCTGCCATCTAATTATAAGGCTTAGAGAAAGTGGATCCTATGTCAGTGTGACCGAGCATGAGCTGAGAATGAGGTAATGACAAGTGGCATAAAGTGGGGCCAAGTGGGGTCTAAGGTCTTAGCAGTCTGGATAAATAAGGTTAGCAACCTAACAAAATTCAATGCCTTTCGTTCATTCATGAAATGAAATGGTGGTGATCCAAAATGATTAGCGATTCAGCGAAGAAGGGTCACATAATCACTAGATATATTGGTAGAAGTAAAGAATGTTCTATGAACTGGCGAAAGCCTTTTGTTGCTAGTTCGCCAAATGTAACCAGGATAAGTCTATTTTCCTGTAGTCGCTAGTTCACGTGGTTAAGTGGTGAGTTAAGAATTCATTTTGCGAATAATAAAATGTCTTGTCGCATGTTCACATGAGGTAAACCCGAGGTGACTGGTTGAGTTAAAGCCATAAAAGACCGTGAAAAGAAGAGATCTAACGGCCACGACTTAAAGTTAATCTGATTTTAAAATATGACCGCTGATTTACTGCAAGCACCATAAAGTAGCCGTTGTTTTTCAAATTTGAATTTGAGGAGAGTTTCTCAGTGATAGAAAGGACCAAAATTGAATGTTTTCATGACTAGATTTGATTTGATTGGTGGCGTTTACTATTGCAGTGTGGTCTAGGGTGTTCTTTAATCATCTGCAGGGGTTTGTACCATGTGGTTTTGTGCTTGAGGCATGTTGCAAGTGACTGAAAGGGTTGACATTTTGGATGTTTTTATTGTTCTTAGTACCTTCTTCATGAGATTCTCATGATTATGGATCACTTTGGGATTTTATTTCTCTTGGTTTCCTGGGTTTCTTCCCCTGTAATAAATTTGTGACCGTTTCTAGTGGGTCTGGTGGGTGAAACCCTAACCCTGGTCATCTGTAACTTGTTGCAACATGTCTTTGGTTTCCAAGATGACTAGGAGGTGTATATTGTAGAATTTTTTACTTAGTGCGGGTTCCAAAACTTTCTTTGGTCCCTGGTTGTTGTTGATGGTATTATACTGAGTAAGGAGAGCCTTGATTTTGGGTCTCTTTCTTTGGCATTTTGTTGTCTGATAATGTATTTATTCTGCAAGTCTTAATGAGAATATAATTGAATTCCAATCTTATAGTGGTGTATATCTTTTTGTTTTGTTCTTGAGCTCATATATGTTAACTTCACAAAGTGGGTTAGTATATGGTAAACAAAGAGTATTTTGAGATTATCTTTGAGTTCCTAACAAAGTTAAGATTAAAGTCTTTCAGGTAATTTTAGTGAGTTCATGGCTTGATGAGAATTTGATGTCCTAGTATGTGACTGAGAGGGATAATAGGCAAAGCACTTATCCTGAATTCAAGTGTGTTTGAGTTAGGGTCTTCAGTTGATGTGTGCTATTAGGTGACTCTATGCCCTGGTTAAGGCACTGATCTATTCTCTAGAGGTAGTCCATCATCATCAATCACACACACACACAAATTAAATGATCAAATCCTTAAATCATTTAGCAAAGAGTATATTGGTATAACATTTTATGATTCCTTTAAAGAAGTGAATCAAGGGTACACCCGCTTGAGCATTAGAGCTCAAAGTGTAGGAGGATCTCTTTTGATCCTTGTTAATTGGCCCTCTTCCTTGTAGAATTTGGAGTGGTGATAGAGTCAAAGTTATATTAAAGTTATCCATCAAAGTATAAATCTACAAGTTGAAGATCAAAGGGAACTCCCAACAAAATGGTGACTCTATTGGGGAGAGTCTAGAGATAAAAGTTTTCAAAGTGCACTATTGTTTTCCTGTTGTATTCAATTAAGGTTTTCCCATCTAGGTGGGTGGTGACTCAAGAGGTTAGAACTAGTGTCATACTGAAAATCATGGACAAGAGGAGGAATACTAGGTCCTTTGTTAGAAAGAATCCAGAGGTCACTCTGGAACAATTGCCTAGACAGGAGAAGAAGAGTTGGATTATAAGGAATGGTGAGTCTACTAGTGGTCCCATAAAAGAAAAAAGAAATACCAGAGCTAGAGCACCACATGTTTCCTCAAGTGAGGAAGGTTCACAAGATAGAGTTTCTAGATCAGATGGTGGTCGCTCTGAGGATAGATTTTATGATACCCCAGAGGCTGTATTTCAAGACAAGGGTCCATTGCCTGTAGTTCAGGATGAACAAGCTAGAGAGATGGGTTTGGAGATTGATTTAGATATTGATGAAGATAATTTCAGAAGAGATCCCATGAGATCATGGAAAGTCCATTTCCCATATCAAAATCTTACTGATATGGATGTGTCATCAGGTTCTGATGAGATTATGGTAGACCTAGATGATTTAAATGCACTAAGGTTGTATTTGGCAGAGCAGGATGCCATACATAAGAGGTTACAAAAGGAGAGAGAAGCTGAAAAGGTAAATGCTCTAATAGAAAGATAGTCTCTCCTTAGAAAGATTAATGAAATGAAGGAGAGAAACAAGATTCTTGCTTTTTCTCCTAAGACTTTGCAACATGATGTCTTTGGTGATCTTAAGGCTTTGAGGAGTGAGCAAGAGCGCTTATTGCAAGATCATGAATTTGATTAGGAGGGCCCCATGGTTAGACAAGTTCAAAGTTATGCTTCCCTCCCTAAGGATAAAGATGGGCATGAGATCACTAGGCCTGCTATCGCCACTGGTGAGAAAGGAAAGTAGAAGATGGTGGGACATCAAACAAGTAGATCATTGACAATACCAGGGGTCCCACCACCCAATTCAAATAAGGACACAGAGATAGAAAGAAGAAGAAAAGAAGATGAGGACCTTGCAAGAGAATTAGAGAGGGCTGAAATTGAAGCTTCCATTGCAAAAAAGAGAAGAAAGATCCAGTTCTTGAAGGCTTCATCAGCTAATGCTCTTGGTCCATCTGCTACTAAACTAGGTATGCCATCTATGACTACTGCTATTCCACTTAGTAATGCAACTAGTTCAATTCCTTCTACATCTGCTAGGATAGGTGTTGATCCTAGACAACAGTCAAATGCACAAGTAGATGGAAATGTAAATGCAAATGTTAATCCTAGGGTTAACACTAGTTCAAGTTTTCAAAGAAGACCTATGCAACTAGAAGGCTATACGCAAATTAGTTTTGATGGAATTCCTGGTTACCTGAATGCTTTTCCAAATGATATAAGAGATAAGGTACCTAAGTTTTCTGGTAATAATGCTATTAGTTGTGAGGAGCATCTTAGTTTATTTTTTGATATATGCTTAATGATTATGAGGTATAGCATGAGGATGTAGTCATGAAATTTTTTGTTCAATCTCTAATGGAGGATGCTAGAGATTGGTTTAAGAGACTTCCTGATAAATGTATTGATACTTGGGATTCTTTTGAGAGATGTTTTAAAGAGCAGTATGGTGATAGGCCTAATGCTAGTTTCATGTTGAATGAATTCAATACCATAAGGAAAAATCAGAATGAGTCTGCAGTTGAATTCAACATGAGATTTTAGAAGGGTATGCATAAGTTGTTCCAAGTTATGTGGTTAGATGACAATGTTTGTCTGACCACATACTTCAATGCATTTGATGGAAATATGTGATACTTTTTGAGGGACAAAGAACCAAGAACTCTTAGAGATGCTTTTAGGATTGCCATAAATATTGAGAACAATATGAAGATATTAGGGAAATTGGGTGGAAAGAGAGATGACCCTAAGTTGTTTGGGGACAAGAAATACAAAAACTAAAATGATAAGAATGTTGGAACTAGGAGGCAAGAAGAAGATAAATTGGACAAGGTGCTCAATGCATTGAAGGATTTGAAGGTACTTACAGATAGGAACATCAGTGCTCCTACCAATGAAAGGTGTCAGTTCAACAACAATTTTAATAAACAGAATAGATTGCAGAAATACCCCTACAACACCCAATGGAAGGATGGCAAGCCTATTGTCCCTGCTGCAAGAAATAACAATGATAGAGGTGTCCCTGACCCTCTACAAAAAGCTTCAATAAATGTCATGGAGGACATACCTTGGTGTGTTGCATGCCAGTCCCCTCATTCTACAGAGCATTGTGTGGTTGCACAATCTATGGCTGCAAATCAAGATTGTGGCAATGAGAAGATAGATCAAGAAGAAGATCAAGATGATGTTGGATGCAACATGGCTACTTCATATCTAGGATATGAAGATGATTCTAATTTTGATGAAGAGGTAGATGTAAATGTGAAGAGACATAATCAGGCCCTTTTTCATTAAGAGGTTTTTTTTTATACTGAAGATATTGATAAGAAGACATGTAACATGAACTCTTCTTCAGAGCCAATAAATTTAAGAAGATCTTCTAGAGAAGAGATGGATAGGATTACTGCAAAAATGATCACCCAAGTGCAAAATAGAGGCATGGTGGCAAGGAATACAAATGAGAAAGCTGCAGGAATGTTTATAAAGAGTACCAACTCCAGAGAGCCTAATGAGAACAAATCAAAAGGTGATCACATGGTGAAATTCAAGAATATAAAAGGTAAGAATTGTGAGCCTAAGGGAGTTGGAGTTGAAAAATTTTCTAATGAGATTGAGAAGACAATTAACACAATGGCTAAGAATGAAAAAATGAGAGTGGCCAATACAACTAATGTATCATACAAGTGAAAGGATACTAAAGTAGTGCAGATTGAGATTCCTTTCTCTGCTCCTGTTGATATCTTATCTGTATTGTCCAAAATTACAGTTAAGGTTACATTGTCAAAATTGTTGAGGATCCTTGAACACAAAGACAAAGCTATTGCATGGGTGGATAATGTTCATAACAATGATGTTGCATGCAATGGATCTCATGATAAAGCTTTGAAAGGTGTTGCTACTCTGGGAATTGTATCTCAAATTCCTCCTATATATTTGGACAATTTTGTCAATGCCAACCTTGAAAACATTGATCCATTCTTTTTAAGTGTCCTTGTGAATGGAATGAAATTAAGAAATTCTATGATTGATAGTGGTGCCTCTAATACTGTTATGCCTTTTAAAATTTTGGAGAAGTTGGGCCTAAAAATTGATAAAGTTCAAGGCAGATGTTGTGCAATGGATCAAAGGGAGGTACCAGTCATTGGGACTATCAATGCAATGCCATATAGGCTGGTAGCATATCTAGAGAAAGAGTTAACAATGAGTGTTTTGGTGGTGGACATCCCTCCTCATTATGGGATGCTACTATTTAGAAGGTGGAGTGCTTCCATGGGTGGAAGTTTATAGTGTGATCTATCCTATGCCACTTTCAAGATTGATGACCAGTTTGTCAAGATTGATCAAAAGCCAAGAGTATGCCACATTGATGCAGGAGCATCCTGGGTGTAAGAGCAATCTTGCATCCCCAAAAACATTTCTATTTTTTTTTTATTTTCAATAAGGGCTATTTTGTGCAGAGCTGCTATTTATGGAAAGTTACTAATTTTGGTAATTTTTGTATGTGCTTAGAATGATCTGATTTCTTTCTTGCAGGTTCATTTTGGTCATATAAGTCTGCCAGTAAAGTTGTATTGCCAGATCAAGTGTATATTGGAAGATATTGAAGATTTTTGGTATTGGCAGCACGGTACAGAAACTTTGAACTCAGTTTTGAAGGCTTTAGAGGCCCGGGATGAGGTCAAAAATTTGGGTGACGGGTGCTTGCATGGGTCAAGCCTGTAGAGCGCTTCGTGGCGTTTCTGAAATGGGGTTATAATAGCCGATCAGGTCAACTGGTGATGACTTATGGTCTTCAGAAGTTGGGTCACCTGAAATGGTGGAAAATAATTTTCTTCAAAATTTCTGTTCAGGTTTCAAAGGTTATCTTGAGCTGACTATGATGTAATGAAATGTAAAATAAAAATAATTTTAAGTTTGGTCGGCCTTATTGGCTAAAATTCTGGAACATTCCTAGGCGGTGGAAAATTGCCTATATAAGGAAGGCTGTATTATTGTCTTAGGCAGTTCAGAATAGTTCTGGGTAGTAGATCTAGGTATTGATTCGAGGCTTTTTCCTACAAAACATTGTAAGGGAATGCCCATGTGGCTTTGCATATTGTAATTTTGAAAGTTTGTAATTCCACATTTGTGGAGATAACAAGAAGCCAATTTTCTGTTCTTGCATATTATTGTTGTTGTTTCTCTATTTCTGTTATGTGTTTGTGGTATTAAGGGGAGCACTCTTCATCAAGTGGTATCAGAGCAGGAGTTCTTGAGTGTGTAAATAGATCGCCGACTGTGAGGCAGTTTGCACCAGGACCGTGGCTAGGGTTTCAGCGCGCATCGCAAAAATATCTCCATGAAGGGAATATGGCGGAAGAGCTGGTGTTGTAACACCTGAGGTTAGAGAGCTGCAGAGACAAGTGCGAGCATTACAAGAAGAGATTCATAGAGGAATGAATCTTAATGTCAGAGACGAAAGCGAGGATGAAGCCGAAGAAGAATATCAAGAAGGAGAAGCTGAAATTGTGAACCAGGAGGAAGAAAGACTTTTTCGGGCGATTTTCAAGATTGGAAAAAGACCTAAGATTGAGGTTCCTACATTTTCTGAAAATCTTAACCCAAAGGAATTGATCAACTAGATCAATGAATGTGAAGAATATTTTGAGTATGAAGATGTTGAGGATCCTGATAGGGTCAAATTTGTGAAAGTCAGACTGAAAGGTCATGCGAAGATCTGGTGGCAAGAAATTCAATTGGAGCGAAATAGAAGAGGGAAAGATAAAATCACAAGATGAGATCAGATGGTGGATAAATTGAAGCGACAGTTCATTCCTATTGATTATGAGCTTGATCTACTAAAGAAAATGCAAAGTTTGAAGCAAGCAGGAAGATCTGTTCAGGAGTATACAAAGGAGTTCTATCGACTCCTCATTAGAACAGGCCATGCAGAAGCTGATAAGGAGAAAGTTTCCCGATACCTTAATGGGTTAAGGCCAAGCATTCAGGAGGAGTTGAATCTAGTTCGAATGAATAGTATTGAGGAGGCATACCAATTTGCCCTAAAAGTAGAGGAAAAATTGAACAAGAAGTTCGAGAGCAGACAAAACGGAAGAGGTCGCGGTGGACGATCTGGTGGATGGTCATATGGTAGCTGAAATGAAGATCTGAAAAAGAAGGATGAGGCCAATAGCAGTCAAAATCAGTGTGGAAATAATTCCAATTGCTTCCAAGATCAGAATAATAGAGATCAGAGAGGAAGAGGAAAAGGACAAGGATCTGGAAGAGGAGGCTTCCGTGGAACATGTTTTCACTGTGGAGAAGAAGGTCATAGGGCATTTGAATATCCTCAGCGCCAAGGCAGAACAGATAGGAGAAATGAAGGCCAGGCCAGAGTTGCACATGTAGATGAAGATGCCAGATCATCAAATTCTGAAGATGCTGAAAGAGGAGAAACGTTGATTAACAGAAGAGTCCTGTTGAGTGGTGAGAATGAACCTGAGCAAAGGAGGAGCCTGTTTCGCACCAGGTGCAAGTGTGAAGGTAAATGTTGTGATGTGATCATTGATAGTGGAAGCACTGACAATTTGGTGTCAGAAGAGATGGTGACAAAGTTGAAGCTGAAGAGACAGAAACACCCACATCCATATCGGATTGCCTGGGTACAGGATGACCACAAGGTCATGGTCAATGAACAATGCCTAGTAAAGTTCAAGGTTGGCAGATACCAAGATGAGGTATTGTGTGATATCATATCTATGGATGTATGTCATATGTTTTTGGGTAGACCATGGCAGTTTGACAGATGTACTGTACATGATGGTCGTGCGAATACCTATTCCCTGACAAAGGATGGAGTGCGACATAAGCTAAAACCATTGAAGGAGACCGAACAAAAAGTATGTGGTAATGCAAGGATAACTTTCGTTGATGGAAGAAATTTTCTAGATGGTATGAGGCATGAGCATGTATGTTTTTCTTTAATTCCAAAAGCTGGTAAAGAGGAAGTAGAAGATGTTCCTGTAGAAGTTGCAGATTTGTTGAATGAGTTTCAAGATATTGTATCTGATAACGTGCCTGATGGATTACCACCAGTCAGGAAGATCAGTCATCAGATGGACTTGATCCCAAGAGTGAGTTTTCCGAATAAGGCAGCACACAGAATCACACCTGCAGAAAGTGAGGAGTTGAACAGACAAGTACATGAATTGTTACAGAAAGGATTGATCCGTGAGAGTCTGAGTCCTTGTGTTGTACTAGCGGTATAAGCACCAAAGAAGAATGGAGAATGGAGGATGTGTATAGATTCTAGGTCAATAAACAAGATCACAATCAAGTACAGGTTTCCATTGCCACGAATGGATGATATTATGGACTGTTTGAGTGGAGCTGTGTATTTCTCAAAGATAGATCTGAAGAGTGGATATCATCAGATTTGGATCAGAGAAGGAGATGAATGGAAGACTTCCTTCAAGACAAAGGAAGGACTGTATGAGTGGTTAGTCATGCCTTTTGGGCTAACCAATGCACCGAGCACTTTCATGCGGCTCATGAACGAGGTTCTGAAAGAATTTCTGGGTAAGTTTATCATTGTTTACCTAGATGATATTTTGATTTTTAGCAAGACATTGAAGGAACATATGATGCATACTCGTATGGTGTTTGAGAAGTTGAGAGATGAGAAATTGTTGATTAATTTGAAGAAGTGTAGTTTTGTGAAGAAAGAGTTAGTGTATTTGGGATTTTTAGTTTCAGCAGAAGGTCTAAAAATGGACCCAGAGAAGGTACAGGCTATCCTTGAATGGCCTACTCCAAGGAGTGCTACTGAGGTAAGATCTTTTCATGGTTTAGCTAGCTTTTACAGAAAGTTTATCAGAAATTTTAGCAGTATTTGTGGACCCTTGACTGAAACAATGAGAGGGGATAGAAAAGAGTTTAAGTGGACTAATGGGGCAGAAAAGAGTTTTCAATTGTTGAAACAAAAAGTTACAGAACAACCTATTTTAGCACTTCCAGATTTTAATAAGGTGTTTCAAGTAGATTTTGATGCTAGTGGTACTGCAATAGGAGCTGTTATGAGCCAAGAAGGTAAACCTGTTGCTTATTTCAGTGAGAAGTTAAATGATGCCAAGAGAAAATATTCTGTTTATGATCAGGAATTTTATGCTATAGTTCAGGCATTGAAAAAGTGGAGGCACTATCTGCTTCCTAAAGAGTTTTTTTTGTATACTGATCATCAAGCTTTGCAATATTTGAATAGTCAAGGAAAATTGAATCAAAGGCATTTGAAATGGGTTGAGTTTTTGCAGAGTTATACATTTGTTTTGAAACACAGAAGTGGAAAGTCTAATAGGGTTGCAGATGCTCTTAGTAAAAGGCAACTATTGCTGACAGAGATGCAGATTGAGGTGGTTGGGTTCAAGGAACTCAAGAATTTGTATCCAGGGGATCCTGATTTTGGTGAAGCTTGGAAAGCTTATACAGAACCTGTTACTCTAGACAGGACAAAATGATTGGATTTCATCATCCAGGATGGTATGCTATTCAGAGAGAGTCAGTTGTGCATTCCACGAAGTTCTATGAGGGAGAATCTCATCAAGGAGAAGCATAGCGGAGGATTGGCTGGACATTTTGGTCATGATAAAACCTTTGGTTTGGTTAGTGAGAATTATTATTGGCCACAGTTGCAGCAAGATGTGAAGAAGTTTGTACAGAGTTGCAGAGTATGTCAGATGGCGAAAGGAGTGAAGCAGAATACAGGATTATATCAGCCATTACCTGTACCAGAGAAGCCTTGGGAGGATATCAGCATGGACTTTGTTCTTGGTTTACCGAGGACTCAGCGGGGACATGATTCAATTTTTGTGGTAGTTGATAGATTTTCAAAGATGGCACATTTTATTCCCTGCAAGAAGACTAATGATGCTGTTCATGTAGCAGAATTGTTTTTAGAGAAGTAGTGAGACTTCATGGCTTGCTAAAGACCATAGTTTCAGATCGGGACACTAAGTTTGTTGGATATTTCTGGTGTACATTATGGAAGAAGTTGAAGACAAATTTGAAGTTTAGTTCATCACATCATCCCCAGACTGATGGACAGACAGAGGTGGTGAATAGGAGTTTGGAAAATTTGCTGAGATGCTTGGTTGGAGATAAGCCAACAGGATGGGATTTGATTTTTACAACAGGCAGAATTTGCATACAATAATTCTATCAATAGGAGCACTGGTAAATCACCATTCCAGATTGTATATGGAAGTAGTCCAAGAAATGCATCTAAATTGAGAAAGATAGTTAAAGGAGAAATAAGCAGTGCTGAGGCTGAAGATTTTGCAGAACACTTGAAGAACATCCATGGGGAGGTGAGGAAGCATATTACCAAGATGAACGCACAGTATAAGGCTAAGGAAGATGAGAAAAGGAGGTATAAGGAATTTCAGGTTGGTGATGAAGTCATGGTTCATTTGCGGAAGGAGCAGTTTCCAGTTGGTACATATAACAAGCTGAAAATGAAGAAGTTTGGACCATGTAGGATACTGAAGAAACATGATTCAGGAAACGCATATGAGGTAGAATTGCCTACTGAGATAAATATTTCACCAGTGTTTAACATTTCAGATCTGACAGAGTATCATGAAGGAGGTGTTGAAGATGAGATCACAGCAGCACAGTGGAGTATTCCAGCAACTAGTTCAGACACTAAGGAGATCAAAGATATACTGGACAGTCATGTTGGCAGAAGCACAAGGAACAGGACATATGAAGAATATCTGGTCAAGTGGAAAGGACGACCTGTTGAAGATTCATCATGGCTGCCA
Source organism: Chamaecyparis obtusa (assembly GCA_027943335.1). Classification (NCBI taxonomy): domain Eukaryota; kingdom Viridiplantae; phylum Streptophyta; class Pinopsida; order Cupressales; family Cupressaceae; genus Chamaecyparis; species Chamaecyparis obtusa. The sequence goes on along the minus strand of BSBK01014836.1, from coordinate 26,294 downwards.
AAGGAGGAGGTTAGCCATCTTGGTTTTCCTCTGCACACCTGAGTCGTGACAGGGTCACTTCTCAAATTACCCCGGGTGTCTGATGCAGGAGCATCCTGGGTGTAAGAGCAATCTTGCATCACCCAAAAATATTTCTATTTTTTTTTTCAATAAGGGCAATTTTGTGCAGAGCTTCTTTTTATGGAAACTTACTATTTTTGGTAATTTTTGTATGTGCTCATAATGATCTGATTTCTTTCTTGGAGGTTCATTTTGGTCATATAAGTCTGCCAGTAAAGTTTCATTGCCAGATCAAGTGTATATTGGAAGATATTGAAGATTTTCGGTATTGGCAGCAGGGTACAGAAACTTTAAACTCAATTTTGAAGGCTTTAGAGGCCCCGGATGAGGTCAAAAATTTGGGTGATAGGCGCTTGCGTGGGTCAAGCCTATAGAGCACTTCGTGGCATTTTTGAAATGTGGTTATAATAGCCGATCGGGTCAACTGGTGATGACTTATGGTCTTCGGAAGTTGGGTCACCTGAAATGGCAGAAAATAATTTTCTTCAAAATTTATGTTCGGGTTTCAAAGGTTATCTTGAGCCGACTATGATGTAATGAAATGTAAAATAAAAATAATTTTAAGTTTGGTCGGCCTTATTGGCTAAAATTCTGGAACCTTCCTAGGCGGTGGAAAATTGCCTATATAAGGAAGGCTGTATTATTGTCTTAGGTAGTTCAGAATAGTTCTGGGTAGTAGATCTGGGTATTGATTCGAGGCTTTGTCCTACAGAACATTGTAAGGGAATGCCCATGTGGCTTTGCATATTTTAATTCTGAAAGTTTGTAATTCCACATTTGTGGAGATAACAAGAAGCCAATTTTCTGTTCTTGCATATTATTGTTGTTGTTTCTCTATTTCTGTTATGTGTTTGTGGTATTAAGGGGAGCACCCTTCATCACACATGATTGAGAGAAATATTGATAATGAAACTACATGTTTTGTGGATACTAATATTAATGCTTTTAGGGCAGAGATCCCTGTACTTGAGAATGAACCTACTTTGTCACCTATCTTTGTTGAGGTAAGTGTTAATTCTGTGAAGGGTGATTTGTGGGTAATGTACTTTGATGGTGCAAATTGCAAAGATGGAGTAGGAACAGGTATTCTACTTATTTCTCCTAATGGAAATACCTACAAATTTTCTTTCACATTGAATTTCTTTTGTACCAACAATATTGTAGAATATGAGGCATTGTTGTTAGGACTAAGGTTGTTACAAAAGCATGGAATTAAGTGTTTGAGTGTTGTTGGTGATTCTAAGTTGGTGGTGTCCCAAGTCAGGTCAGTATATGCTTCCAAGAACAAGAGGTTGAAACATTATAGGAATGCAGTTTGGGATTTGATTGAACATTTTGATGCCTTCAATATTGAGTGGAAGGATAGGAGTACCAATAAGATGGCTGATTTGTTAGCCAATATTGCAATCAATCCCATTGATATTACTTTTGCTAGTATCTCTAAAGTTGAAATTCAGGGTAAGCCTAGTATACCAGACAATATTGAGAATTGGCAAGTTTTTGATGATGATAATGATATCTTGAAGTTTATGATCTGTGAAGATCGGTATCATGGTCAAGAATTTGATTGTTCAGCCTTGGTTGAATCTATAAAAGCAAAAGAGGTTGTCTTTGGCAATGAGGTCATTCACCTTAGAACTAACAAGGTGCCCAAGGGGCTTGTTGTTTTGGAGACTATCTTTGATAACCAGGATAGAGTTCAAAAGAATATCAAAAGAGAAGATCATGCTTATCTAGAGGAGCTAAATCTTGGAACACATGAAGCACCTAAGAAAATATACATTGGTAGGGACATGTCTCACAATGTGAGAAAATCTTTGATTGAATTATTGAGAAGATTCGGACATGTTTTTGCATGGCCATATGATGACCTAAAGGTTTATAGAGAAGATTTGTTTCAGCATATTATTCCATTGAAAGAAGATGCTAAACCTTTTCGGCAAAAACAAAGGCCTATAAATCCTACTTTGGCACCCAAGATGCAAGAAGAGTTAATGAAGTTAAGAGATGTTGGAATTATCAAGCCTATAAGGCACTCTTCTTGGGTGTCAAACCTTGTTCCTGTGAGAAAGAAGAATAGTGACATCAAGCTTTGTGTGGACTTCAGGAATTTGAACATCAGCTCATTAAAGGATAACTATTGTTTGCCTAATATGGAAGCTATGTTGCAGAGAGTGACTAGATCAGAATTGATGTCTATGATGGATGGTTTCTCTAGTTACAATCAGGTAATTGTCAAAGAATCAGAACAATTCAAAACAACTTTCACTACACCTTGGGGGACATATGTTTATGTGAGGATGCCTTTTGGTCTCACAAATGCTGGTGCTACTTTTCAGAGGGCAATGGATGTTGCCTTTTCAGATTTTATAAATGATTTTCTTCTTGTATATCAAGATGATTTAACTACCTATTCCAAGAGGGAAGAAGACCATTGTACTCATTTAGAGAAAATATTTGTAAGGGCTTTGGAATATGGTATTTCATTAAAACCAAGGAAATGTGCTTTTGGTGTCATTGAAGGTAAGTTGCTTGGCCACTTAGCTGGCAAGCAAGGAGTGAGAATTGACCCTGAGAGGGTAGCAACTATTGATAAAATTCAGAGACCAAAGAATGTTAAAGGGATTCAGTCCTTCTTTGGTCAGGTCAATTTCTTAAGGAGGTTTGTGACAAATTTTGCAGAGGTTACTAGACCTATTTCTAAGATGTTGAAGAAGAGATTTGCAATCAATTGGGAGGGTGAGCCTGATGAGGCTTTCAAAAATATCAAGCAGGCTATCAAAGATGCACCAATGCTTAAGGCACTTGATTATAATGTCCCATTGCACATCTTTTCCTTTGCATCTTTCCACACTATTGCTGTTGTTTTGTTACAAAAGAATAAGGATGGTTTTGAGCAGCCTATTGCATTTTTTAGTAAATCTTTGTAGGTTGCTGAATTGAAATATGACATAAATGAAAAAAAAGCTTCTGCACTTGTGAAGGCAATCAAGGCTTTTAGATGTTACTTGATGGGGGCAGTTTTGATTGCTTTTGTGCCAAGTGCAGCTATGAAGGATATTTTCTCACAGCAAGAGGTGTCTAGAAGAAGATGCAGATGGATCAATAGGATCCAAGAATTCAATGTTGATGTTCAAATTACTAAATTGGTCAGAGGACAGGGATTGGCAAAACTGATGTCCCAATCCAATCTTGATGCAAATCAGGTAAATCATTTTGAAACTGATTATACATGTGATATGGATGATTGTGTTTGGTATCAAGATATTATCTACTATTTAAGAAACATGAAATGTCCAGCAGAAATGAATGATAATCAGAAGAGGACATTGAAATTACAGGCCATCAAGTATGTAATTGTGAAATGTAAATTGTATAGAAAGAATTTAGATTGCATACTTTTGAAATGTGTGGATGAAAATCAAGCTAACAAATTGTTAAAAGAAATGCATGAGGGATTTTGTGGTGGACATTATATGGGTAAAATAACTGCTCATAAAATCTTGAGAGCAGGATTCTGGTGGCCCACAATCTTCAAGGATGTAGAACAATTGGTAAGAACGTGTGATGCTTGTCAAAGGTTCTCTGGTAAGCATAAATTTTTAGGTGATGTGCCATTAAAACTAGTAGAAGTTCAGGCTCCTTTCCGACAATGGGGAATTGATTTCATAGGGGAGATACCAAACAAGTCTAGTGGAGGACACTCATGGATCTTAGTTGCCACTGATTACTTTACAAAGTGGGTAGAAGCTATACCTACAAGAAATGCAACTAGTAAGGTGGTAATTGATTTTTTGTTGAATAATATTGTCACAAGGTTTGGTTGCCCTAAGAGAATAGTAAGTGATAATGCAATGTGCTTCAGGTCTGCTGAATACAAGGAACTCTGCAAAGGTTTAGGAATTCAACTCTCTAATTCCTCACCTTATCATCCACAAGGAAACGGTCAGGCAAAATCTACTAATAAGAGTTTTATTAAAATCCTCAAGAGGATTCTTGAAAGGAATAAGAGGGCATGGAATTCAAAGCTTTCATTAGCTCTATGGGTTGATAGGGTAACTATGAAGAGGGAAATTGGTTGTGCACCATTTGACCTAGTATATGGAATACATACAAGAATGCCTTAGAATAATTTGTTGGAAATGTATAAATTTGTTCAGTTATATGATGATGACATAGACGATGAGATGCAATTGAGAATTCAGGACCTCATTAGGTTGGATGAGACTAGGAGAGAGTCAGTTACAAGAAATGCCAGATTGCAGTTGCAAGTTAAGAGTTTGTATAATAAGAAGACTGTTGATAGAAAGTTTGAACCTCGTGATCTGGTGTTAATTTGGAATGCCAGATTGGAGGATAAAGGAAAACATGGTAAGTTTGATCCCATCAGGCTAGGGCCATATCTAATTCATGAGAAATGGGGCCAAGATTCATATATGGTCAAGGAGTTAAATGGTGATATTCAGGAATTTCCAGTTCATGGACAATTCTTGAAGAAATACTTCAATTGAAGGTATTCTATTTTCCATGAACAGTAGTTAGGTCTATACATTTTGTAAATCCTATAAATAAGTTGCTTGCCCCTGTCCTGTTTTGTCCTGGCCTATGAGTTTTTGGTCCTATTGCTCTTTGTTGTCAACTTTTCCAGTGGGATGATCTGCTTTAAACCAGTAATTCTAGATCCTTGCTATGCCTGCAGGAGGCATACATCCCTAGATAGAGCCATTGTCAGCACGTGCAAAAAATTTCATGGCTATAGCATTTTCCCCCTGGTCTCTGAAGTTGTTTTTAGGTCTCTGGCATAAACCCTTGGTTCAAAATTTTGAAAATCTAGCCATTATGTTCAAAAACCCTTTGTTATGCCCTAGCCTTGTTCTAATTTGATGTTACTTTATTCATGCCACTTAAAAGTCCTTTAACGCATGTGTTAAAATCAGTGACCTCTTTGTCACGTGATTGCGTGAACCTTTTTCATGTCTTGTGATCATGTGACTAAAGTTTTATGTTGGCCCCCCTTGATTTATTTTCCTAAGTCTCTAACCCCCGGTGGCCTTTAATATTTCCTAAGGTCCTTAGCGCCTAATTTTTCCTAAAAGCCTAAGTCTTGCGCTTTAATTTTTATTATGTTCTAGCTTAATATTTTCCTGGGCCCGGTCTTCTAACAACATTTCAATCTGACGGTTAGCGTAAGTTCTTATAGGATTTGTTAGGAGCTTGAGATCTTATGCTAGTCATTGATCCTCCTTTATGACAGAGCTTCTCAAACAGGTGGCTCCATTGACAGGTATGCACAAATGGTGACATCTTATTGGTCCATGTTTTGACACATTGGTAGTTGTCAGTGGGTCCTGGGTTTCCATCTTGTTAGAGGGTCTTGACACTTGTAGTGAATCAATGGCGGGTGTAAATTCTTATGAGATGTGTCAGACGTATGAGATTTTGAGACAACCATTGATTCTTTTGTATGATGTAACCTTTTCTTTTGGCAGGTCCATCTGCCAGATATGCTGATTTTTTATACTATGATTGGTCCATGTTGTGTGAGATGGACGTGTTGTCAGGTGGGCTCCGCATCTCAATAAGAGGATTCCTAATTGACGGTTGGTGTGTAAGTGCATAGAATCTTTTGAGCCTTTCAGATCTTGCCCCAGTGATTCGATCTTCAAGGTGGCTTAACATTTTAGTGGGGCCATTTGCCAGGTGGTACAGGATTGTTCAAATTTTATTGGTCAATGTGGATGATGTGGCAAGGTGGGGTTGTTGTCAGAGAGATTAGTGATAAGGACAAGATCTATGGTCAGCATATGTTCTCATGAGTTTTGTGAGAGCTATGAGATCTTACACTTGTCATCTGATTATAAGGCTTACAGAAAGTGGGTCTTGTGTCAGTGTGATCGAGCATGAGCCACGAATGAGGTAACGAAAAGTGGCATAAAGCGGGCCCATGTGGGGTCTAAGGTCTTAGCAGTCTGGATAAATAAGGTTAGCGGCCTGACAAAATTCAATGCCTTTCGCTCATTCCCGAAATGAAATTCTAGTGATCCAAAATGATTAGCGATTCAACAAAGAAAGGTCACGTAATCACTAGATATATTGGTGGAAGTAAAGACTGTTCTGTGAACTGGCGAAAGCCTTTTGTCACCAGTTCGATAAATGTAACCGGGATAAGTCTATTTTCTAGCAGTCGCTAGTTCGCGGGGTTAAGTTGTGAGTTAAGATTTCATTCTGTGAATAAGAAAATGCCTTGTCACATGTTCGCTTGAGGTAAACCCAAGGTGACTGGTTGAGTTAAAGCCATAAAAGACCGTGAAAAGAAGAGATCTAACGACCACGACTTAAAGTTGATTTGATTTTAAAATATGACCGTTGATTTACTGCAAGCACCATAAAGTAGCTATTGTTTTTCAAATTTGAATTTACAGAGGGTTTCTCAGCGATAGAAAGGACTAAAATTGAATGTTTTCATGGCCAAATTTGATTTGTTTGGTGGTATTTGCTATTGCAGTGTGGTCCAGGGTGTTCTTTAATCATTGCAGGGGTCTGTACCATGTGGTTTTGTGCTCGAGGTGTGTTGTAGGTGACTGAAAGGGTTGACATTTTGGATGTTTTTATGGTTCTCAGTACCTTGTTAGTGATATTCTCATGATTATGGATCACTTCGGGATTTTCATTCTCCTGGTTTCCTAGGTTTCTTCCCCTGTAGTAAATTTGTGACCATTTCTAGTGGGTCTGGTGGGTGAAACCCTAACCCTAGTCATCGGTAGCTTGTTGCAACCTATTTTGGGTTTCCAAGATGACTAGGGGGTATATATTGCAGAATTTTTGACTTAGTATGGGTTCCAAAACTTTCTTTGGTCCCTGGTTGTTGTTGATGGTATTATACTGAGTAAGGAGAGCCTGGATTTTGGGTCTATTTCTTTGGCATTTTGTTGTCTGATAATGTATTGATTCTGCAAGTCTTAATGAGAATATAGTTGAATTCCAATCTCATAGTGGTGTATGTCTTTTTTTTTTGTTCTTGAGCTCATATATGTTAACTTCACAAAGTGGGTTAGTATATGGTAAACAAAGAGTATTTTTAGATTATCTTTGAGTTCCTAACAAAGTTAGGATTAAAGTCTTTCAGGTAATTTTAGTGAGTTCATGGCTTGATGAGAATTTGATGTCCTGGTATGTGAGTGAGAGGGATAATAGGCAAATTACTTATCCTGAATTCAAGTGTGTTTGAGTTAGGGTCTTCAGTTGATGTATGCTATTAGGTGACTCTATGCCCTAGTTAAGGCACTGATCTATTCTCTAGAGGCAGTCCATCATCATCAATCACACACACATAAATTAAATGATCAAATCCTTAAATCAGTTAGTAAAGAGTATATTGGTATAACATTTTATGATTCCTTTGAAGAAGTGAATCAAGGGTAGACGCACCTGAGCATTAAAGTTGAAAGTGTAGGAGGATCTTGTCATGCCCATCGAAAACCAGACTAAAAATGCACCAATTTTTTTTTTAAAGGATTATTTAGGTCTAATTTAATGTTGCAGGTTAACAGGGTGGTCATGGCAATAGATTGCAAGGGCTCCGAATGAACAAATTGTTAACCAATGTCGGTCTCCAAAGGGACACTAGCAGATAAAGTTATAACAATGGATTCAATTAAGGTGGTGAAGTTGTAACTGAGTTCAAAAGGGGTTAGGATGAGCAATTCTCAAATTAGCATTGGGTGATGACAACGAGGTCAATCCAAGAATTCCTATAAGGTTAACAATTCACTATCAGTTTTATTAGAGTGGCCCTTTTGCGAAAGAAATAACTAAAATTAATCTACTCATGATAAGGTCACTCTACTAGTTACAACCAGATTACAATCTAGGGAGGTTTAATTTCCATAATTGTTTCATTAATGTCACCAAGTGGTTTTCATTGAAAGGAGGTTTCAATAATCGAATTAACAAACAATTCGTTGATTTAATATCCCCATAGATTATTTAAAGGGCATTGTCTAGAATATTCCTTAATTAATGTTCTTATAAACATTGATTATAGATTACGATATGCTTAAACTAATATCAACTTTGTTTATTAAAAACATAAAGATAATTTATATTGACCCTTAATATATTAAGTTATGACAACCAATTAAATAATGATTATAATTATATGAGACGTATCTTTAATAAACTAATTATAAAATATCACATAATTAATGTGATGATTAACCAATTAACAAAATTATATTATCATTTGATAATATATTTAATGATTAATAATAATAATAATTAAATAATATATATATTAACCAATTAAATAATTATAATATAATAACTAATTAATCAAATATTAATTATTTACTATATTATAATATATTAATTATTGATACATATATATTAATCATTACTACCATAAAATTTTATTAAATCAACTTATTAAAATAACATTTAATTAAAACAATAAAACTTTATTATAAAATAATCCTATGCTAAGGAAATAATCCACTAAATCAAAATTTACCTAAACAATATACTAAACTTCCCCAAATCCTAGCTAGCACCTACCCCTATTCCCCCCTACTCCCTTATCCTACTTTTCCCCCCCTTGACCCACGTGCCAAGGGAGAGGGGGACCACTAAACAAAATCCCCTAAAACAAAACTTTTTCAACCCTCATAGGCCTGCGCCAAATTCAAGAGAGGGAAGTTTGAATGAACATGGGAAAGGAAGGGAGGGTCCCACATCTAAAGGGACTAGACTATAACCACAATATAACATATTAAACCAATGCAAAAGCTGCGCTAGTTTTTAGGGAGATGGGAGGTTGAGGGGACAAGGGGAAACTTGGGACCCACCTCATCCCACTTCCATAGGCCTAGCCCAATACTCACGCAGGTGGAGGGTTAGGTAGTTGAACAAGCAATGAAGTAAAACATGAATTATGCAGACAAGGACATTGGCAAGGATGGTGTATTAGCCAATAAAACTTAACCAAAATAATTGGTAAGTCAGGCCTGCCAACTCCTGCGCCACCTTTAGATAAAATAATATATAGAGTGGGGGAAAGAACTAGGATTAGTATTTTATTAGTTTAGAAAACATGTGGGTAAAATTATATAGTTTTATAATGACTGTGGCAAAGAATTTGTATGGGAAATTTTTCCCATACAAATTCCAGAGACCTGTAGGTCTCTTTTGCCATTGTATATATATTTTTTTGCTTTGTTTCTCTTTTAGCTTGTTTGTGTTGCTAATTATTTTACTCCCATACATCTAATTTTAATTTTGATGATTTGTTTATGATAGGAGATAAAATTGGTCTTTCTTTTAACTTCATAGTTTCTCTATAACATGCTTAAAAGCTCTAAAATTACAATTTATGTTTGCATACTAACTAACGTTTTTCTCACCCAAAATAACATAACATGAATACAATTTATTTGCAAGGGTGAAAGGTGAAAACTTAGAAATTGATTATTCACTTGAAAACCAATACTTTTACATACATTGGTTTTAAACAAGATTGAAATCATTTCACCTTATTTAAAAGAAAACATAACACCAGATTTTTTTATCCTTACTAATACATGCTTGGAAGTAACTCAAAAACATCTAAATGCATTGGTATCTTCTCTGAATCAATATTTCATGTGAACCAAAGTAAAACTATCAACATATTGTATCAACTTGTTCAATATTCATTTCATTCATAAGAACATGATGCTACATTTTCAACAATAAATCTACCAACAAGATATTCGTACTTCTTTTCAAAACTTGAATCCACCACTTTAAGATGCAATCCAAGTATTGGAGTGTCAACTCCTATTTCAAAACAATTACATTGAGCCAATGGATATCACATGATATCCTTACAAAAAAACTTAACACAATACAAAAGATACTTCATCAAAAGGATGATTTCTTTACATTTCCACAAGAGTAAAGCTCCAACAATGAGTCTCCAAGGCTTTCAATTCCTGCAAATAAACAGAATGCATAGGCCATGGGAGCTCACCTCCCAACCTAGGCTTCTATGAAGCCACCCCCGAGCTTGGGGAACCATCAAGAGACAAGGGAAACATTCAAGCAGCTCACAACACAAGGACATGAAGACATAACAACATGAAAACTCCCTCCCAAGTTTGTTACAAAGAGTCTCATATGAACTCACATTGGGTGAAGGTGGAACTAAACCAAGAGGAGAAGCGCATCTATTGATGGGAACTAAGCCATCACTTGGCTTCCTCATCAAATTTTCTTCTCTACAACACAACTCCACAAAAGAAATCCTTATGACCCCCATTCAACAAAATGTAAATAAAGATGGCTACATGGAGCCCATACTTCCATGTTCATCCCTCTCCATTCCAAGGAGAGACTCTACACTCTTGGATGTCCCAACAAAGCCCTTCACCCTCAAGGCTACTCTTCCCTCCCAAGGGTGAGTGTGGCCTTAAGAACTCCCTCACAACACACTACAATTCACATGAAAACAAAGAAAAAGTTCAAGAGCAACAAGAATACTTCACATTCACAATGCTATGAAAATCATGAACATATCAAGTTCAAGTTTTCTCATAGCTTACAAAGAAGAACACTACATAAAAACATGAATCATAAAGAAATAACTCCATTACTACAACATACAAATTCACAACACAACACTACAAGAATCCATATTTTCATTATGCATACAACAACTATTATTCCAAAGAGCATTTTCTCTCAACATGAAAAGAAAAGAAAAAAAACTACAACAACTAAGAGGAGTGAACCACCAACCTTGATCCAAAGCTAAAGGAAGATAGTTGAAGATGAGCTTTTCCCAATATCCAAGGTCCTCCAATTTGGCAAAATCTCTAAATCTAGAGAATGGGTGTCAACCTTTTCCAAAGGAAGAGGGCCCTCTAAAAAGGCCTCCACACACTCTCCTATGGATAAGGCTTGCATTCCTATTGGGTGGTCTTCCCAAAGGCCCTTACAAGGTTTCCAATTTTGGTCTCTTACAATGGTAAGCTAAAAAGGTGGAAAGAGGACTTCCTTCTAAGTGGGTGGTGATCTATCCTAAGCTTAGTCCCAAAAGTTGATTCTCGTCCATCTTGGGAAACCAACTTTTGGATGGGTCATTTGGTCAACCAAGGGTTATCCTTTGGTGAAAAATGACCCTTACCCTATGGTATAACAAGTGGGGTAACTAAAAATGGTCAAAACTCTCCCCTAGGTACCCTTTTAACCTTCCAAAAGTGCAAGCAAAGTTCAATTTCGAAATACAAGGATTAGACAACTCTCTAAGCTCTCTAATCAAGTGGTCTTCATGGGTATCCTAAAGGTACCTTCCTAGGTTAGTGTTCCACCAATCCCCAAGTGGACATGTCATGGCCTCATGTACACACATGTGTCAAGTGACACAATACAAAAAGACACTTCACATGCCATGTATATATCCACTTGGGCTCTCTCATCAAAAATAACATTCACAAATACATATAAATCAAAAACATTCATGCATCACACTTTACAAAATAAATACATCACAACGAGGTTATTGGCTTCTCACTAGAAGCAACCTTGGCTCAACAGATATTCACATTAGTCTCTGTGATGATTCCCCAAATTTCCATGGCCTATCTCCCTGCACACTCAATTCCAATATCAGCAGTCCAAGGAAATTAAAAATGAACATGTAAATACATAGCATTAGAAATCAAGTAATTCATCTGACAATTCATAACTTACATGACAATTGATTATCCACAACATACAACTCATCTTAAATACTTAATTCAATTAAATTCAAACATAAACATCGCATTCATACATAATTCAATTTGCAATTAAACTTCATCATCGTAAATGTTCATAAATTAAAATTAAAACATACATGCTAGTCTCAAACCAATGCCTCAATATTCATCATATAATCATAATATAACGTCCATCAATCTACTAAGTGATAAAACCACATCATAAAGTATCGATAAAATCCATAAGACATCAAAATATAATCATAAAATATGTCTATGTGATGCAGGAGCATCCTGGGTGTAAGAGCAATCTTGCATCACCCAAAAATATTTCTGTTTTTGTATTCAATAAGGGCTATTTTGTGCAGAGCTGCTATTTATGGAAAGTTACTATTTTTGGTAATTTTTTGTATGTGCTCAGAATGATCTGATTTCTTTCTCGGAGGTTGATTTTGGTCATATAAGTCTGCCAGTAAAGTTTCATTGCCAGATCAAGTGTATATTGGAAGATATTGAAGATTTTTGGTATTGGCAGCAGGGTACAGAAACTTTGAACTCAGTTTTGAAGGCTTTAGAGGCCCCGGATGAGGTCAAAAATTTGGGTGACGAGCGCTTGCGCCAGTCAAGCCTGTAGAGCGCTTCGTGGCGTTTCCGAAATGGGGTTATAATAGCCAATCGGGTCAACTGGTGATGACTTATGGTCTTCGGAAGTTGGGCCACCCGAAATGGCGAAAAATAATTTTCTTCAAAATTTCTGTTCGAGTTTCAAAGGTTATCTTGAGCCGACTATGATGTAATGAAATGTAAAATAAAATAATTCTAAGTTTGGTCGGCCTTATTGGCTAAATTTCTACAACCTTCCCAGGCGGTGAAAAATTGCCTATATAAGGAAGGCTGTATTATTGTCTTAGGCAGTTCAGAATAGTTTTGGGTAGTAGATCTGGGTATTGATTCGAGGCTTTGTCCTAAAGAATATTGTAAGGGAATGCCCATGTGGCTTTGCATATTGAAATTCTAAAAGCTTGTAATTCCACATTTGTGGAGATAATAAGAAGCCAATTTTCTGTTCTTGCATATTGTTGTGGTTTCTCCGTTTCTGTTATATGTTTGTGGTATTAAGGGGAGCACCCTTCATCAAGTGGTATCAGAGCAGGAGTTCTTGAGTGTGTAAATAGATCGTCGATTGTGAGGCAGTTTGCACTAGGACCGTGGCTAGGGTTTCAGCGTGCATCGCGAAAATGCCTCCACGAAGGGAACGTGGCGGAAGAGCTGGTGTTGTAACACCTGAGGTTAGAGAGCTACAGAGACAAGTGCGAGCATTACAAGAAGAGATTCGTAGAGGAATTAATTTTAATATCAGAGACGAAAGCGAGGATGAAGCCGAAGAAGAATATGAAGCAGGAGAAGTTGAAATTGTGAACCAGGAGGAAGAAAGACTTTTTCGGGCCATTTCCAAGATTGGGAAAAGACCTAAGATTGAGGTTCCTACATTTTCTGGAAATCTTAACCCAGAGGAATTGATTGACTAGATCAATGAATGTGAAGAATATTTTGAGTATGAAGATGTTGACGATCCTGATAGGGTCAAATTTGCGAAGGCCAGACTGAAAGGTCATGCGAAGATCTGGTGGCAAGAAATTCAATTGGAGCGAAATAGAAGAGGGAAAGATAAAATCACGAGATGGGATCGGATGGTGGATAAATTGAAGCGACAGTTCATTCCTGTTGATTATGAGCTTGACCTACTAAAGAAAATGCAAAGTTTGAAGCAAGCAGGAAGATTTGTTCAGGAGTATACAGAGGAGTTCTATCGACTTCTCATCAGAACAGGCCATGCAGAAGCTGATAAGGAGAAAGTTGCCCGATACCTTAATGGGTTAAGGCCAAGCATTCAGGAGGAGTTGAATCTGGTTCAAATGAACAGTATTGAAGAGGCATACCAGTTTTCCCTAAAAGTAGAGGAAAAGTTGAACAAGAAGTTTGAGAGCAGACAAAACGGAAGAGGTCGCGGTGGACGATCTGGTGGACGGTCCTATGGTGGCCGAAATGAAGATCCGAAAAAGAAGGACGAGGCCAGTAGCAGTCAAAATCAGTGAGGAAATAATTTCAATCGCTTCCAGGATCAGAATAATAGAGATCAGAGAGGAAGAGGAAGAGGACAAGGATCTGGAAGAGGTGGCTTCCGTGGAACATGTTTTCACTGTGGAGAAGAAGGTCATAGGGCATTTGAATGCCCTCAGCGCCAAGGCAGAACATACAGGAGAAATGAAGGCCAGGCCAGAGTTGCACATGTAGATGAAGATGCCAGATCATCAAATTCTGAAGATGCTGAAAGAGGAGAAACGTTGATTAACAGAAGAGTCCTGTTGAGTGGTGAGAATGAACCTGAGCAAAGGAGGAGCCTGTTTCGCACCAGGTGCAAGTGTGAAGGTAAATGTTGTGATGTGATCATTGATAGTGGAAGCACTGACAATTTGGTGTCAGAAGAGATGGTGACAAAGTTGAAGCTGAAGAGACAGAAACACCCACATCCATATCGGATTGCCTGGGTGCAGGATGACCACAAGGTCATGGTCAGTGAACAGTGCCTGGTAAAGTTCAAGATCGGCGGGTACCAAGATGAGGTACTATGTGATATCATCTCTATGGATGCATGTCATATGTTGTTAGGTAGACCATGGCAGTTTGACAGATGTGCTGTACATGATGGTCGTGCGAATACCTATTCCCTGACAAAGGATGGAGTGCGGCATAAGCTAAAACCATTGAAGGAGACTGAAGAAAAGGTATGTGGTAATGCAAGGATAACTTTTGTTGATGGAAGAAATTTCCTAGATGGTATGAGGCATGAGCATGTATGTTTTGCTTTAATTCCAAAAGCTGGTAAAGAGAAAGTAGAAGATGTTCCTGTAGAAGTTGTAGATTTGTTGAATGAGTTTCAGGATATTATATCCGATAACGTGCCTGATGGATTACCACCAGTCAGGAAGATCAGTCATCAGATGGACTTGATCCCAGGAGCGAGTTTTCCAAATAAGGCAGCACACAGAATGACACCTGCAGAAAGTGAGGAGTTGAACAGACAAGTACATGAGTTGTTGCAGAAATGATTGATCCGTGAGAGTCTGAGTCCCTGTGCTATACCAGTGGTATTAGCGCCAAAGAAGAATGGAGAATGGAGGATGTGTACAGATTCTAGGGCAATAAACAAGATCACAATCAAGTACAGGTTTCCATTGCCACGAATGGATGATATCATGGACTGTTTGAGTGGAGCTGTGTATTTCTCAAAGATAGATCTGAAGAGTGGATATCATCAGATTCGGATCAGAGAAGGAGATGAATGGAAGACTGCCTTCAAGACAAAGGAAGGATTGTATTAGTGGTTAGTCATGCCTTTTGGGCTAACCAATGCACCGAGCACTTTCATGCGGCTCATGAACGAGGTTCTGAAAGAATTTCTAGGTAAGTTTGTCATTGTTTATCTAGATGATATTTTGATCTTTATTAAGACATTGGAGGAGCATATGATGCATATTCGTATGGTATTTGAGAAGTTGAGAGAAGAGAAATTGTTGATTAATTTGAAGAAGTGCAGTTTTGTGAAGAAAGAGTTGGTGTATTTGGGACTTGTAGTTTCAGCAGAAGGTCTAAAAATGGACCTAGAGAAGGTACAGGCTATCCTTGAATGGCCTACTCTAAGGAGTGCTACTGAGGTAAGATCTTTTCATGGTCTAGCTAGCTTTTATAGAAAGTTTATCAAAAATTTTAGCAGTATTTGCGGACCCTTGACTGAAACAATGAGAGGGGATAGAAAAGAATTTAAGTGGACTAAAGGAGCAGAAAAGAGTTTTCAATTATTGAAACAAAAAGTTACAGAACAACCTGTTTTAGCACTTCCAGATTTTAATAAGGTGTTTCAAGTAGATTGTGATGCTAGTGGTACTGCAATAGGAGCTGTTATGAGCCAAGAAGGTAAACCTATTGCTTATTTCAGTGAGAAGTTAAATGATGCCAAGAGGAAATATTCTGTTTATGATCAAGAATTTTATGCTATAGTTCAGGCATTAAAGAAGTGGAGACATTATCTGCTTCCTAAGGAGTTTGTTTTGTATACTGATCATCAAGCTTTGCAATATTTGAATAGTCAAGGAAAATTGAATCAAAGGCATTTGAAATGGGTTGAGTTTTTGCAGAGTTATACATTTGTTTTGAAACACAGGAGTGGAAAGTCTAATAGGGTTGCAGATGCTCTTAGCAGAAGGCAACTATTGCTGACAGAAATGCAGATTGAAGTGGTTGGGTTCAAGGAACTCAAGAATTTGTATCCAGAGGATCCTGATTTTGGTGAAGCTTGGAAAGCTTGTACAGAACCTGTTACTCTAGACAGGACAAAATGGTTGGATTTCATCATCCAGGATGATATGCTATTTAGAGGGAGTCAGTTGTGCATTCCACGAAGTTCTATGAGGGAGAATCTCATCAAGGAGAAGCATAGCGGGGGATTGGCTGGACATTTTGGTCGTGATAAAACTCTTGGTTTGGTTAGTGAGAATTATTATTGGCCACAGTTGCAGCAAGATGTGAAGAAGTTTGTACAGAGTTGCAGAGTATGTCAGATGGCGAAAGGAGTGAAGCAGAATACAGGATTGTATCAGCCATTACCTGTACTAGAGAAGCCTTGGGAGGATATCAGCATGGACTTTGTTCTTGGTTTACCGAGGACATACCGGGGACATGATTCAATTTTTGTAGTAGTTGACAGATTTTCAAAGATGGCACATTTTATTCCCTGCAAGAAGACTAATGATGCTGTTCACGTAGCAGAATTGTTTTTGAGAGAAGTAGTGAGACTTCATGGTTTGCCAAAGACCATAGCTTCAGATCAGGACACTAATTTTGTTGGATATTTCTGGCGTACATTGTGGAAGAAGTTGAAGACAGATTTGAAATTCAGTTCATCACATCATCCACAGACTGATGGACAGACAGAGGTGGTGAATAGAAGTTTGGGAAATTTGCTGAGATGTTTGGTTGGAGATAAGCCAACAGGATGGGATTTGATTTTACAACAGGCAGAATTTGCATACAATAATTCTGTCAATAGGAGCACTGGTAAATCACCATTCTAGATTGTATATGGAAGTAGTCCAAGAAATGCATCTGAATTGAGGAAGATAGATAAAGGAGAAATAAGTAGTGCTGAAGCTGAGGATTTTGCAGAACACTTGAAGAACATCCATGGAGAGATGAGGAAGCATATTACCAAGATGAACACACAGTATAAGGCTAAGGCAGATGAGAAAAGGAGGTATAAAGAATTTCAGGCTGGTGATGAAGTCATGGTTCATTTGCGGAAGGAGCGGTTTCCAGTTGGTACATATAACAAGTTGAAAATGAAGAAGTTTGGACCATGCAGGATACTGAAGAAACATGATTCAGGAAACGCATATGAGGTAGAATTTCCTACTGAGCTAAATATTTCACCAATTTTTAACATTTCAGATCTGACAGAGTATCATGAAGGAGGTGTTGAAGATGAGATCACAACAGCACAGTGGAGTATTCCAGCAACTAGTTTAGACACTAAGGAGATCGAAGATATACTGGACAGTCGTGTTGGTAGAAGCACAAGGAACATGACATATGAAGAATATATGGTCAAGTGGAAAGGACGAACTGTTGAAGATTCATCATGGTTGACAAAGGAGGAGGTTAGCCGTCTTGGTTTTCCTCTGCACACCTGAGTCGTGACAGGGTCACTTCTCCAATTACCCCGGGTGTCTGATGCAGGAGCATCTTGGGTGTAAGAGCAATCTTGCATCACCCAAAAATATTTCTATTTTTGTATTCAATAAGGGCTATTTTGTGCAGAGCTGCTATTTATGGAAAGTTACTATTTTTGGTAATTTTTTGTATGTGCTCAGAATGATCTGATTTCTTTCTCGGAGGTTGATTTTGGTCATATAAGTCTGCCAGTAAAGTTTCATTGCCAGATCAAGTGTATATTGGAAGATATTGAAGATTTTCGGTATTGGCAGCAGGGTACAGAAACTTTGAACTCAGTTTTGAAGGCTTTAGAGGCCCCGGATGAGGTCAAAAATTTGGGTGACAAGCACTTGCGCCGGTCAAGCCTGTAGAGCGCTTCGTGGCATTTCCGAAATGGGGTTATAATAGCCGATCGGGTCAACTGGTGATGACTTATGGTCTTCGGAAGTTGGGCCACCCGAAATGGCGAAAAATAATTTTCTTCAAAATTTCTGTTCGGGTTTCAAAGGTTATCTTGAGCCGACTATGATGTAATGAAATGTAAAATAAAATAATTCTAAGTTTGGTCGGCCTTATTGGCTAAATTTCTGGAACCTTCCCAGGCGGTGAAAAATTGCCTATATAAGGAAGGCTGTATTATTGTCTTAGGCAGTTCAGAATAGTTCTGGGTAGTAGATCTGGGTATTGATTCGAGGCTTTGTCCTAAAGAATATTGTAAGGGAATGCCCATGTGGCTTTGCATATTGTAATTCTAAAAGTTTGTAATTCCACATTTGTGGAGATAATAAGAAGTCAATTTTCTGTTCTTGCATATTGTTGTGGTTTCTCCGTTTCTGTTATGTGTTTGTGGTATTAAGGGGAGCACCCTTCATCACTATGTCAAAAGCAAAAACTGAATGGCTATGATAGGCTAGGGGTGAGGCCTCACAGATCTCTTTTGATCCTTGTTAATTGGCCCTCTTCCTTGTAGACTTTGGAGTGGTGATAGAGTCAAAGTTATATTAAAGTTATCCATCAAAGTATAAATCTACAAGTTGAAGATCAAAGGGAATTCCCAATAGGAAGAAATTGAAGATCCTCCTCGAGTGAGATTAGCATAGACAAAGTTGAAAGGAAATTGTACTCTTTGGTTGAAAGAACTAGAAAGAGATAGAGAAGATGAATGTGAAATGAAGATCAATTGGTGGAGGTTGATGGTCACAAAACTGAAAGCTAAGTTCATACCTTCTGGATATGAGCTTGACTTGTTTAAGAAGTTGCAAAATCTAAAATAGAAGCATCTATCTATTGAAGATTATACTGAGGTTTTCTACAAACTTACTATTCGGTCTAGACACCGAGAGCTTTGTAAGGAAAAGGTAGCTCAGTATGTGAATTGTTTGAGATTTAATATTCAGGATGAGCTTGGTATGCTGAAGATTGATTTTTTTGAAGATTCTTATGAGTATGCTCTAAAGGAAGAAGATAAGTTGTAGAGGAAACAACATAGTAATCCCTGAGGGAAGGAAAAGATTGATCACTCGGTGAAGGGTAAACCAACTAATGTAGAAGATGAACAGAAACCTGTGGAACCAAAGAAGAAGATGTGTAGAGTTATCTTTAAGGGTACTTGCTATAAATGTGGAGAGGAAGGACACCATTCTTTTGAATGTACATAGAAGAAGCTTGGTGATTGATGAAATACTATGGTGAATGAGAATGAGCCTGAATCTAAGAGCTTGTTGCTTCCGTGAACATTTCTCAGTACAGAGGAGGAAACTTGTGAGAGGAGTAGCTCATTGAGGACCTGATGCAAGTCTGGAGGTAAACTCTATGATGTTATTGTTGATAGTGGTAGTACTGATAACCTTGTTGCTAAGGACATGGTTTAGAAACTTAGGTTGAATAGAATGAAGCATCCTTGTCCTTATAGGATTGGTTGGTTACAAGATGTTCATGCTCTGAAAGTAAGATAACAATGCTTTGTTGATGTTCAAATTGGCCAGTATAAGGATCTTGTGTTATGTGACATTATGAAGATGAATAGTTGTGATATATTGCTCGGTAGACCTTGACAATATGATTATAGAGCTATGTATGACTATTTAAGAAATGTGTTTACTGTTGAAAATGATGACAAGAAGTTTTCCATGATGCCTCTGCTGGATACAATGCTCGGTAGGAGAAGCCTGAGTATTGGTAGCCGGGATGAGTTGGTAGATCCAGAGAAAATGAATGATCAGTATGGAGAACAAACCCGTGTGTTGTTAAGGAAAGACTTGAAGAGATAGAGAAAGCTGAAGTGGAAAAGTATGCAAGATGAAGAGGTGGAGGACTTGTATGTGAAGAACCCGTTCAGCGTTTATGTGCTAAATCCTGGAAGATGTTCTTCTCACATATGAACATATTTTTGAACTTGGGGTGTCTAATGTAGGGGCATTCTAGGGTACTTGGTGAATCTGCATGGGAGGTGTGTGTTTGGCTAGTGTTACTTGGTTGCAGCCTTGACCGAAGGTCTCAGTCATTGAAGGAAGCTCAGTCACTGAAGGAACTTGGTAACCTCTAGTGCTTAGTGAAAGTGTTACTTAGCAATGTCTCTGGTGCTTGGTCGACACTGGTGCTCGGTGATGCTTGGCATGCTCAGTTGTTTCACTATTGCTCGGTAGTTCTAGCTTACCAACTAGATTTTTTGTGTATTTTTTGGGCCGACTTGGTGCATTTATTGTTGGTAGCCATTTTTATAGGCCAACATGTTGAATTAAATTTTTGTAAGGCTATTTTGAGGCTGACTTGTATTGCATTTAATAGTTGTTGGGGGAAGTTAATGGTTTCATCTAGCCGAATTGTGGCTGATGATTAGTATTTATACAATGTTTGGGTAGATGTTTAGGGAGGATCAAGGGATCATCAGGAGATCGATGGGAGTTCATGACTTGAAATACTTAGTGAATAAGATCTAAGGTTCTAAAAGCTGGAGTTGGCGAAGTTGTGGAAAAGATCTTGCATGATCTTGCAGATCAGATTGTTATCTGATAGTTTGTAGTTGCAGAGCTAGTGGTTTTCACACTTGGAGACAAGGAGATTGCTTGGAGGCTTGTGATCTCAAGTTTATATCTTCCTTAGAGTTTCCATCAGTTGCTGATTGTTTTTATAGCTAAACTAGCTGAGATTGTATTGGATTTGAGTGGATCTTGCATAATTGTATCTGATTGTAATTGGCCCTAACCCACAAGGCCTTACAGCCAGGCATGTTAATGAAAATTAGAGTTAAACAATTATTTTTGTTGTTGTGTTGTTGAGTATTCCACTGTGTTGATTGTTGGCTGCAATATCACACATCAACATAATTAGACAGAGCCTACAAAAAATGATTTTTAACTTATTATGTGGAAAAAGAAAGTAATCATATTGATGTCCAAAAATGGTACTAGTAGGTCACTAGGATTTGTAGATAAGCATGGTTAGTGTAGGAAAAATATCTAGCATATAAAAGATCCATAGGAGATAACAAATGTAACTTAGAACTAAATCAATGAAAGAATAACTAATGGACTAAGTTACCAGGTTCTTCCCTGCAAGCCTAGGTTCTAGTCCTGGTTCGGGCCTGGGTTCTAGTTCTAGTTCAGCTTAGACATAAACCAAGACCAAAATCTTGCAAACGTAGTTGTTCCTTTCTAAGTCATTAATGAAAATTTTAACAAGATTACAATTAATATTATGCATATTTATTTCTGTTGTTTGAGTATTTAGCTCATAAAATAGAAGCAAATATATTTGTTTGTGTTTCTTGTGTTAAAGAACCCAAACCTCCCAAAAAATTAGCTGAACCCATAAATTGGATCCCCAAACCCAAACCTGAACTAAAAAATTATCTATGGAGATAAAACCAAATTGATATTGCATTGTATAAATAAAAATAACAAAAAACAAGATATAATAAGGTTTCAAGATATATTCTGAGGTTTAGCAAGAGCTCTTCAAATACAAGTACCTTCAACTTCAAATAATACTTCTATGCATAACCATTTCTCTTTAAAAATCATTGCTCGTAGTGAATCCTACTAAATGAGACATGCTATTCAGAAAAAGGAAGAAAAATAGTGGAGATTTCAAATAAGAAAAAAAAATCACCTTTGCAATTTGCTAGATTTGTACCAGGTTGAGACATCCCAAGAATAAAAGGTTAACATGCTAAGAAAATCTAGAACTAACCCAATGCCTGGACAATTAAAGAAAAATCTTAAAGAATCACATTTGAGATAAGAAAATCAACAAACTAAAACTTAAAGTTCTATAAGACATATTCTAGTTGACCCGAGACAACAAAACTCACTGCTTTAGCAATCAACTACTGGAAGTTACCATTAAAGTACACTGGTTTTCAAGTCAAATAAATATGTTGAAATCATATTTGAATCAAATCATAGTCAATTGCTAACCAAATTAGATGAAATCAATTCCAAATCATGTTATATTTTCAATTTCCAACCAAATTAGATGAATTTTTTTATTTTGTATAGTTCCATAATATGTTACTTGCAAACATTTCCCTTTTTTCCCAGATTGACATTGTTAAAAACATGACAAAATTTCTGCAGAATCTCGAGGTATGTCATTTTCCATGGTTCCAGTGTGTTCTTTGAATAGTCGATAGACAACCAAAGAAATTTTTGTTATGTTTTATTATATAATTTAAAATAACTATATTATTTTGTTAGATGGAGGCACTATTTCTGTGGTTTTTATCTATGGCTATTTTCAGCATCAATCAACAGTTGAGGCATTTGATGCTTAAAAAGTCAAAGATATTCTTCTTTTGTTTTTAAAACTCTCCTATTGCTTACTGACATTATAGTTTTTACATAAATTTTTTAAAGGGCAATAAAATTTGCTAAAACATAATTTACGATGTTTAACAAAAGGGTACAAACTTTCTACCTTGATGGAACCATAATATTAATTATTTGAAATTTTGTAGGATGGTTTGACCTTTGAATAATCTTCTGACATCTCAATGAAGTCCCTCTATTCAATAGGAAATTCCCATATGATAAAAATGGTTTGTGAATCCTCGAGTTCAAATCATGAGATGGCCTATTATAGAGAATTTTATCAGTCACATTGGCAGCGGGTTGAGTGTTTAATTAAATGAATGTGAAATTGACAAGATTGTAGTAATACTTTTCCTACCACATATGAGTACTCTAATATGAACATGGAAGATGGATCTTTTCCCTCATATGAAATAGTACTATCAATACTAATGCCCGGTTTCTCTGACAAGATTCGTTGACATGAATGTATCAAAGCTTGTAACATATATGAAAAATGGTAGCCTTTTTAACTCTATTTTTTCATGCATAATCCTATATGTTTGTGAGGGATTTTCTAGATCATTACAAATTATAATTCACTCAATGTTTTTACTTTAATATTTTTTCTCTATTTTTGCTTCATATTAACATCATTTGGAATTTGAGATTCTAAATCATATGACTGATTTAATCTGAGGGTCTTAATGTCTTCTCTATAATGTTCCATTATAAAAATGAAACTAATCTTCTATTTTGATGCATATAATTTGACCAATGAAAAGAAAAACTATAAAAATAAGAAGTGAGCTTTGAGTACAATAAATTTTTTTTTGGTGAATTACAAAAACCTAGCAATAGTAATTTAAGGTCAAATTTTCCACATATTCAACACCCATCTAGAAAACTTTTCGTATAAAAAAATGAACGGTGATCAAGTTTAAATCTGCAGAATATTATGCAAGTGTAACCCAACCTACCCAATACGTCCGAGGAAAATACACTACATCTGAGAAAAGATTAGAGTGCTTCTCTTTCAATTGAGATAGAGTGACTCTATTTTATAGCAATAAGATCTGTCTGACTCTACATTGATTTTATTTTATTTTCTTTCCCCAACATATATAATTAGAAAGATGGAACTGTAACATATATAATAATGATGATGATTTGTAGCTGACTTCTTCTCATAATTTTCTCTTCTTCATCTCTATGAAATACCTGAAAATGTTGAAGACCGTTGTTGAATTTTGGAAGAGAAATACATGGATTTAAACCTTGCATGGTTATCTTGTCAGCGATTTGGATCTAAATTTGTGAGATGGGCCCAAATTAGTGTTGTGCTGGTAGTGTGGGGAAATTCATGGGTATTAAAAGAAATTCATTCTTTGACAAGACTCCAAAAAATGAACTCTCAAGTGGTTGTGCAAGTTTTCATCACATTTTGATAATCTTGGCAGACTTTAGCATCTCCTGATTTGGATCATTTCAATCTCTCATCGAATATAATTTTTTTCAAAAGAATTGAGAATGAAAACTACCATCTTACAATTCACTTTGTTAACCATATAGAGATATCCTAATAACAAATGCTGAATTTCAAAACAGAGGGGTAGACAAACATAGTAAACATGGCACAATAATTTTAAACACAAACACATAATATCACTGTTCACACGGACACTTTTCATTAACATAGCCTTACAAGATGTTCATTCATGTGCCATATTCATGTCTTTGGTTTCTATATTTATGGACTTGCACCCATTTATGCATGCTTCCTTGGCTTCAAAAAATGATCAGGCCTTAAATTTGTATTTCAGATTCAAGAGAGTTGAAAGAATTTTTAAATTAATACTCATTCAAACTAAAGTTTATCAGTCAGATTACAATAAAATAGAGCTTTAGATAACACATCGAGGAAACCATAATGATTTATCCTAGTGACATTTATTATTTTACCTACAGTAAAAAAAAGTAACAATAGAATTACAAAAGTTTTAAGGGAGTAGAACACAAATAGAGTTAGTAGGTTAAAAATGAAGTGTTCAGTAAATGTCATCACAAAACACTTGTAATCTTACATTCTCAAGTGTAACCATCCTCCTTATTTCCTCTTCATACAGGATATGAAAATTCTGCTTCATAAGCCATAACATTTCACCACTGGGCCACTTCTGCAGAGATATATATTAAATATGTTAAAATTATTTCCACAATAAAAGAGAATAATGTTCAACATATTAAACAATCATAACAAAGGACTTCATCGACTGTAAAAGTTACTAATGTTTGAGAATGATGACATATGGCCACAAAAGTAATCACTAATTTCAAACAATTGAATACAACCCTCAACCACATTTGGCACGCCATTGTGTGAAGTCAATTCAACTTATTAGGTTACTTTCAGGGAACATACAACATACATACCTAAACCAACAAGACTAGTATCTTATGTGAACAAAAAATTCAAAGAAAAACAGATATAGAAATAACCAAAGACCCCCAAAAATATCCGCCAAAATGCATTTCGAAAAACCTTTGTTGTAAAATCTGACAAATTTAAAATTAAACCTAGAATAGAGACATAAATTCTAGAGCATAGCCCTTATGTCAACCTCCGACAACAAACAAAAAAGGAGAATTGATGCAGGAGCATCCTGGGTGTAAGCGCAATCTTGCATCACCCAAAAAAAAAATATTTCTGTTTTTATATTCAATAAGGGCTATTTTGTGCAGAGCTGCTATTTATGGAAAGTTACTATTTTTGGTAATTTTCGTATGTGCTCAGAATGATCTGATTTCTTTCTTGAAGGTTCATTTTGGTCATATAAGTCTGCCAGTAAAGTTTCATTGCCAGATCAGGTGTATATTGGAAGATATTGAAGATTTTCGGTATTGGCAGCAGGGTACAGAAACTTTGAACTCAGTTTTGAAGGCTTTAGAGGCCCCGGATGAGGTCAAAAATTTGGGTGACAAGCGCTTGCGCTAGTCAAGCCTGTAGAGCGCTTTGTGACATTTTCGAAATGGGGTTATAATAGCCGATCGGATCAACTGGTGATGACTTATGGTCTTTGGAAGTTGGGCCACCTGAATTGGTGGAAAATAATTTTTTTCAAAATTTCTGTTCACGTTTCAAAAGTTATCTTGAGCCGACTATGATGTAATAAAATGTAAAATAAAATAATTCTAAGTTTGGTCGGCCTTATTGGCTAAAATTCTGGAATCTTCCCAGGCGGTGGAAAATTGCCTATATAAGGAAGGCTGTATTATTGTCTTAGGCAGTTCAGAATAGTTCTGGGTAGTAGATCTGGCCAATAATTCGATGCTTTGTCCTACAAAATATTGTAAGGGAATGCCCATGTGGCTTTGCATATTGTAATTCTGAAACTTTGTAATTCCACATTTGTGGAGATAATAAGAAGCCAATTTTCTGTTCTTGCATATTGTTGTGGTTTCTCTGTTTCTGTTATGTGTTTGTGGTATTAAGGAGAGCACCTTTATTACATATATATACATATGTATACATACATATATATACATATGTATGTATGTATGTATATACATACATACATACATACATACATACATACATACATACATACATATATATATATATATATATATATATATATATATATATATATATATATATATATATATATATATATATATATATATATATATATATATATATATATATATACACACACATACATATATCTAGATATACATATATATGTATGTACATACATACATATATATACATATACATATATATGAATGTACATACATATATATATATATATATATATATATATATATATATATATATATATATATATGTACATACATAGATATATGTATGTACATACATAGATATATGTATGTATATACATAGATATATGTATGTATATACATACATATATATAGATAT
>BSBK01014835.1:2500-105000 GCA_027943335.1 Chamaecyparis obtusa | reverse complement strand
CTCTATGATCCTCACCTTTTCTGTTCCATTGAAAGTTGTTAGGGCAATAAAAAGCCCTACAATGTGCCCATTAACATGGACTGTATAGTCATTGTTGAAGTGGTCCTCCCTAGTCCTTTCACCAAAGCTCTATGAGTCATATCCGAGAGGGAATTGAGAATGTTATTCCACCTCTTTGGCTTAATGTTGCCTCAAAAAGGCCATTTGCCTATTCTCCTTCGTGTGGAAGGTCACCACTTCTAGTCTCCATTTTTTGACAAGAAAATATAGACAAGTTAACTTTCCTTACCATTTCCTATTGTTAAATAAAGTCTTCTACCTTCTTTGATCCCAAATTAATTATGTTTTGATGCCTGAGCTCATGTAAAATTACTCAAATTTAATACTTTGTCATTTCATCATTAATATGTACTTTGAAGCCGAGGGACAGTTGTTGCTCAAAAAATTTACATAAGAGTCCTACTAGATTTAGAGTGTTTTATGTTTTCGAAAAGGAGAGAGGGTGTCAAAGTCATCAAATTTGTAATAATTATTAATTACCCCCTACAAGTGTGGTGATGCTTACCTAATCTGGCGGAGCCCTAATGGATGCAGAAAATATTTTTGATGAGAGAGTAAACTTCTATAAATATACATATTATATTAGGGCTGCCATAAATATATATTTTGTAATAATATGCAAATATATATAATATATATATATATATATATATATATATATAATATATATATATATATATATATATATATATATATATATATGAGATTTCATAAAGTGTATCTAAAACAAACTAATGAGATAAATAAGACCATGTGAGAAGTCCCTAGTCTCTTCATTAGCGAACGAGTAGATATATTTGAATATAAATACATTACTATATAAATCTAGATATATACCTTAAGGGAAGATATTCATAAATGTTAATATATGGATATTCTCTTATTCTTTTGTGAAAAAACTGATGTATATGAGAATTTTCCTTATCTTTGTGTATGAATGAGAATATCTGATTAGTTATCTAGATATGTTAATACAGATTCATATGAACCTAACTGAGTTTAGTTAGTTGATGCTTGATGGCTTAGGATATGTTTGTCTCTATCCAGTGATATAACTCTTACTTATCCTAGTATAACAATTCGTAATCTTAGTCTCTAATGATACATAAAAGTCAAAAGTAGCAAGCTTAATTATTACAGGATTGCCCTAGGTTAAGCTCTGCCTTTGATGGAGAGATACAAAGGTTGCCTATATGGATTCATTAATGCAAAGGAGATTTTTCTTGGACTGTGATGCCATCTGCTCCCATATTTGCAAGTTTGTCTGCTCTACTTTTACCTTCCCGATAGATATGGTTGAAAGTTACTTGTTTAAAGGAGTTGCATAAATTTAAGGCTTGGGAGAGGAGGGAATTTAATTTCCAGGTAGGGGTTGATCCTTTTCTTAAAGCGTTGATAACGATTACTGAGTCTCCTTCAATTTCTAAAAGTTGTATCCCTAGGGAGATGCCTATTCTTAGTCCTTTAATTAATGCTGAAAATTTGGCCCAATTGTTGGTTTCATTTCCTAAAGGGGCTACCAAAGATGCAATTTATTTTCCTTCCTGGTTGTGAATACTGTAACCTATGCCTGTTGTCCCTAGATTGCCTCTAGAAGCCCCATCGAAGATGAGTTTGAACCAGCCTTCTTTTGGAGGGCGCCACTTGCAAGCCAATCTTTTGGATGCCATCACCATATCCCCTGAGCCAATAAAGGGAGGAAGAGAGAGACCTTGCCATACCTTTCTCATTTTCTCATCCCGATGACTCATATGAAGATCTATTTTTTGTATACTGGATAATCTGTTGTTAGTATTTTCTATGATGGCTGCTTCAATTTTATTGCATAATTGTCTCCAATCCATTTTCTCATCTTTGAAGATTCTTCTATTTATCTCTTTCCAAATTTCCCAGATTAAAATAGATGGGGTAGAAGTCCAGAGGTTGGCATAAATGCTGTCCCTCTTAATAATCGACCATGCTTGGAGCATTTTCACAAGAGAAAAAGGGGAGGCTGATGACCATCCTATGTTTCCTGCGAGTCATTTCCAACATTGATTTAAGAAGGGACAGTTAACGAATAAATGATCTGTGTCCTCTTCACTATTTTCACAAAGAGGGCATCTACTAGAACTTGAGAAGCTCATCCTCCTAAATCTATCTGCAGTTAGGAGTCTATAATTGAGGGCTAACCAGGTACAGAAACCAGCTTTGGGAAGACATCTTTTGTTCCAACATAGGCTGGTGGGAATTTCAGTCTTCAGTCTTTTATGGTTTTTATTGATATGATCATAACCATCCTTCGTGTTGTATTTGCCATTTTTGGATCCATCCCATACTAAAGTATCCATGTTGTTGTTAAGAATGATCTTTCTCTTATTAAGGGTTCTAGCTAATAGTTCCTGCTCTGTTATGGATAAACCTGAATCTTGGAAGGGTTTCCATTCCCATTCCTCCCTATTATATACTATTTAATCTTTGAGGAGGATCCCAAATCTAGATTCTAAGAAGTTTTGGAGAGGTACATTGTTAATTTCTTTATTTAAGATTTCATATCCTCCCCAAGAATCTATCCAAAAGAGTACTTCTTCACCAGTGCCTAAGTTTCATGTTAGTTTATCCATAATGATGTGCCTATAATCTAACAAAAAATTCCATATTCTGGATCCTCTCAGGGGATTAATTTCCCTAAAGATGTTGATGGGGAAGCGTCTTTGAGATATTTGCTAATCAAAATCTTCGCCCATTTAGCCTCTGGATTCCTATACAATCTCCATACCAATTTAGCTCCTAGAGCTCTCCCTTGATCCCCAAGATTTTTAAGACCAATACCACCTTCATATTTTGGTTTACAAACATTTTCCCATGAAATAACGAGGATTTTTTTCTTGTCTCTGCTTCCTTGCCAAAAGAAAGTTCTCAAGTATTTGTTAATTTCTAATTTTTTATTGGTGGGAAGATGGATGGATGATAATTGATATGTTGGCATGGATGCCAAGACTGACTTAACCATGGTTGCTCTGCCTGCTGAGGATAATCATTTGTCCTTCCATGAGTTCACCTTATTCTTGATCTTCTCAATCAAGGGGTTCCAAATATCCAAAGTCCTATTATCCTTGACCAATGGGAGGCCCAAGTACCTACAAGGAAGCTTGCCTTGTTTAAAATTGATGATATGACAAATATCTCTTTTAGCTTGTTTATCTGTGTTAAAGTAGAAGATTTCATATTTATTCGGGTTAATTTCTTATCCAGAAGCTTTGGAGTAAGAATCCAAGATATTTTTGAAGGCTTTGGCTTCTTTCCTTTTGCTAGCCCCATATAGCAGGGTATCATCCACAAAATGTTGATGAGTTGTGGGCTTCAATTCCATTGTGATGGCTATGCCCTCAATGGTGCCCTTCTCTTGTTCCTTTGTAATAGCCCTACCCAAGGCTTCGCCCATGATGATGAACAGAAAGGGGGAGATAGGATTTGATTGTCTTAAGCCCCTAGAGATGCTGAAAAAACTCTCTGGAGTTCCATTAACTAAAATAGATATCGACGAAGTGGATATGCATTCAAAGATAAGGTTGATCCAGCTTCTTGAAAAGCCAAAAGCTTCCAGGCATTTACAAAGGAATCTCCAGTCTACCTTGTCGTATGCCTTCTTTATGTCTAACTTAACGAGCATGCTTAGATTTTTGTTTTGTTGGACTGAGTGAATGGCCTCTTGGGCAATAATGACTCCATCATAAATTGATCTACCAGGAACAAACCCTGTTTGCTCCTCACTGATAAGTGAGGGAAGCAGTTTTTGAAGTCTTAAAGATAATGTTTTGGTTAAGAGTTTATATAGGGTGTTACAAAGTGCTATAGGCCTGAAGTCATTCAGACTCGTTGGTTTTTCTTTCTTGGGGATAAGGGCTATGAAGGTATTGTTTACTTCTTTCAACATCTTACCTGAGTTTCTAATGCCTTCTAATGCCTCCGTTATCTCCTTTCCTACAAAATGCCAACATTTTTGAAAGAAGATAGCTAAGAAACCATCTAGGCCAAGTGATTTTTCTGGATGCATTTGCATGAGGGCATTTTTGACTTCTTCAATAGAATATTTCTCTGTCAAGGTTTTGTTTTGAAGTTTGGTTATGACTCTAGGAATGTTTTTAAGAAAATTTGTTTGATTATTCCTGTCAAAATATTCCAAGTTATTGAGGATATTCTTAAAGTATCTAATTGTTTCATTAGAAATTTCTATTGGGCTATCTATTGTGTGTCCCTTATCATCCTTGATATTTGTTATCCGATTAAAGCTCCTCCTCTTCTTCGTGCTATTATGAAAAAATTTAGTGTTTTTGTCTCCTGCTTCTAACCAGATCTCTCTAGTTTTTTGTTTCTATTTCCAGAAAATTTCCTCTCTTGCTAGGATTTCTTCATATTCTAATAGAAGCTCCTTTTCTTTTAGGTATAAAACATCATTCATTCCTTCTTGAATAACATGGGAGTTGAGTTCTCCTAGATCCTTTTCTAGTCTTGATTTCGAATAAAAAATATTTCCAAATTTCTTGGCATTCGAGTCTAAAAGTTTTTTTTTAATCCATTTGAGCTTATTTACAACTATGAACATTTTGGAATCCAAAAAGTTAGGTTCTTTCCACCATTGTTCAATAAGATCCAAGATGTCTGGGTCTCTAAGCCAAGCTTGTTCAAATTTGAAAGGGCATTTTTTTGGCTTAACAACCATATGGATGTTTAATAGTATAGGAAAATGATCAGACCCTGAGACAGGGAGAATTTTGGCCTCAAATGAGTGATTGGTATTAATCAAGTTTCCTTTAAGGAAGAATCTATCTAATTTTTTTGCTATATTACAGAAACCTTGTCATCTTATTTTCCATGTGAAGGAGTTATCTTTAGTGGGAATTTCTAGTAAGGGGATCTCGTCCACCCATTTTGAGAAGTCTTTTGCTGCTATGGGGATAGAGCAGTTTCCCCCTCTTTTTCGGATGCCTTCATTATAACATTAAAGTCCCCTCCTAGAATCCATAGTGAGTCTGGGCTATGACTGAAGGAGGATTCTATTTCCTGCCAGACCCTTAATTTATCTCTGTTATGAATTGACCCATATACATTTATTATGTAAAAGGTTAGATTATTTCTAAGGTTTTTAACCAATCCACTCATCTAATATTGCCTTTTTTCTATGATATCCAAAGAAAGGCATCAGGGATCCCATATAATAGCTAGGCCTCCTGATGCTCCTATTGCTGGTGAAGAGGTGAGTTCTCTAATCCCTAGTTTTCTTTTAAAGTTGATAATTTCTACTTCATTCATTTTTGTTTCTTGAATTAAAATAATTTCTAGATTGTAGGTATTGATGCAACATTTAATCAGTTGCTACTTGTTTGGGGCATTCATGCCCCTAACATTCTAGGTAAGGATATTCATGGCTCCTTGGGAAGACTCTTCCCCTTCCCTGCATAAAGAAGTGATATGATTTTTACCTGCCTTGTAGCCTCACCTACTTACTCTCTCAATTCCGCATTTGGTTTCCTCCCCCTTTTCTTTGATCTTTTTGCACAATCCGGAGAGCTTCGACTCTCCTTCAAGAGGGTAATCCCTAGAGAAACCACATCTTTAGTTTCCTTATCCTTAAGATCAATTAGCATTTCTTCTATCCTATCCTCCCTATACCGATCTTTTGACATAATGCCTTCAATAAGTAGTTCTTTCTGGAGGACCAGTTCTTCCTTATCACAGATCTCATCAAGAAATTGATCCATTAATTCTTCTGTAACCATTTCTCCAAGATAATCTAAGATTATCCGAACTTCTTTCTCAATTTTACTATCTTCAGAATTGCTTCCTAGGTTGGGAGTATTTCCAAGTTAATCATCTATTCTGATGGACTTCCCATACTACCTTCTTCTGAATCTTTGTCTTCATGGATTAAAGGATTTGCTGAGACATTGTTGTTCATGTTATTAGATTTAAATTCTGAGATATCCCTATGGTCTAGATATCTTGAGAGAAAGTCCTCATGTTTCCCTGTTTCATCCTTTTGATTAATTGTTTTTGCCTTAACCAAGAGCTTCCTATTTTTGGCTATTTCTTCTTCTGTGATCTTGTTTGCTTTGCTGCTCAACTGTTTTTCTTCTATTATCTCCCTATCCTCTGACATAGATATATTATGTTCCTTCAGAGTGTTTACGCCCTCATATTGGTTGTCTCTGATACTATTTGTTTGATCTATTTCTTTCATAAGTGGAGGGACGTCCATTTTAGATGATTGTTGCTCTTTCTCAAGATTTGGGAGGTCTAGATGGCCTGTTGGAGAATTAGCTAAAAAGTTAATCAAGAAGCCTCCCCCTGTTTCATTAAGAAGAATGTCAATTCCTTGGGGGGGGGGGGGGCTGTCTGTGTTTGGATAGGCCCAACTTTATCCTAGTTTTGAATATGGCCTTCGGCTAATTCTAACATAATGCTAGGGTTTAACAGAAACTTGTTGGCTCTACTCTGAATTAATATTTGGGGAAGCGTTTTAATCAAAATGTCCATTCCTACAATTACTTCTAATTGTGGATATTTTGTGACAATAGTTCTCTCAAAATGTCCTATCTTATTCCCTATTCGTTTAAAGATTCCATTGCTCGAGTATTCCAAGGGTAAGTCAGTTAATTTAACAGCTCTTAATACTTCAATGCCTTGGATATTATTAGGATTGAACGATAGGCTTCAGTCTAAAACTGTAAAGTTGAACCCTAAATAATTAGGGCATCTATTATCCATAAATTTTTCCTTAGTTTCTATACTATAGCAGTAAACAAACACGAATCCATCTGCACGAAGAGATATACTTACCTATTTTTAAAGATTTTTCTTGAGCCAGTCTGCAATTTCGGATGTTGGGACTCCATACCTGTTCCATCTCAAAAAAACTCCTTTAAGTCTCATCATATCCTGGGAGCTTTCAATGCTACCATCATCCACTTCAATTACCAGCAGTGATTGCAGTACAAATCTACAGTGGGGTGGAGAGTAGCAAATGGATTTAGGGGTTAGGGTGGTTATGATATTATTAATTTTATATTTTATACATTTTGCACTCTTTCAAATTATATAATTTTCTTAATGAAATTCCCTTTTTATTATGGTGGGTTATTGATCTTAAAAATTATGCCAACTATAAAAATTAAAAAATATATACACTTCATTTTTTTACTAACAAGTTTCATAAATGTGGGAGTGCATCCTAAAAAATTGCCTCACAATAGGGGTAGTGGACCTAAAACATATTAGCCAATCACTCATTAAAAATCTCACATGTTTACTTTTAAAAATTCTCAAAGATAATTAAAAAATAAAAATACTTAATTAATTGGCTGAAATAAAAAATTTAATAACTAGATAAGCAAAACTGATTGTAATAGTATATAACTTATGACAAATACTAACAAGTGCCACGTAGTGGCTAGTACTTGCCTTTAATTATGTAATTAATTGTAATTTTAAGTTATATAATTAGCTGTAGTTTTAAATGCATTGTATATAATTTTTAAATTTTTTTTATCTAATATAATATTATAAATAAGTTAATGGTTCAATTGAAATTTATCTAATATATAATTATAATTAAGTTTATAGGTTAATTAGAGATAAAATTACGATAAACCTAGAAGTATGTTTAAAATTAAATTTTCCAATATTTTCATTTAACATTAATTTTTTTAAGTTAAAATTGTGAATTTTTTTTTGCATAATATTTTTTTTTACATAAATAGTATTTTAATATATAATTAAGATATAATAAAATTTAAAATAAATAATTCTGAAATATGAATAAATACATAAATATATAATAGTATAATATTTATAAATATATAATACTATTATATTATATATAATATATTTTTATTTATATTATAATATTTTGAAAAGAAAAATGTGACACTTATAAACTAAAAAAGTACATAGAATATAAATATTAATATATAACTAATATAAAAATAAAAATGTTAATCAAAACTTTAAGGAAAGTATTTAAAAAATAAAAAATACTAACTCAAATAATCATTCAAAAGCTTGAAACATTAATACGACAGGTCTATTAAAAGTGGAATCGTGTAGCTTTGATTAAAATTGTGTATGTTTCTAAGAATTCCGTGAATAAGACTCGATCGAATTTCACCAATCATAACATAACTTATAACTAAATATGAAATATGGTGAATTGTAATTGGTGCAAAGAAGGTATTTTAATCACTAGTTAATGTTAAGAATTCATAAAGTGATGCAATAGTACTTAGCCTACCCACAAGTACTAACAAGTGCCACTAGTGGCCAAGTAATTGCCTTTAGTTTTATAAATAAATTTAATTTTAATTTTGATTTATATGTAAAGTGAATTTTTAATTATAATGATTTATAACTAAGTTTAATTTTAATTTATACGTAAAGTAATTATTTAATTATAAATAATTATAAAATTATTATAATTATAGTTCTAATAATATATTTTAATTTTATAAATAATTATAAAATATAAATTGTAATTAATTTAAATTATAAAATAGTTCTACTTATAATTAATTTTAATATTAAATATTTAGGTCAAATAACTATTTTTCAGCAATATTATAATGTTATTCTATTAAATCTAAATTTATATAATATATATTAAAATAAATTCAAAAAATATTCAATATTTTATAATATAACAAAAATAGTCAATATTATTTTAATATAATATGATACAAATTACACATTAGACTTTTAGACTATAGAATATGTGTTATTTTTAACAAAATAAAAAAATACTAAATTATAACTGGTGCAAAAAATTGGTTTTAATCACTAATTAATGAAAAATCCAAAAAGTGATGCAATAATACTTGGTAGCCTATCCGCAACTACTAATAACATAAGACTTATGTCATACACTTCAAATTAGATTATCATGCAAACACTTGGATACATTGTATCATTTAACTCTTTTAGATTCATTTTATTATAATTTATATATTCATATTTCTACATATTATTGCCACGCATCACAATAATTATAATATATTAAATATATTTCTATTAGTTTACCGAATCTAAAATAAAATACTAATTATTACATTTCAAAAGTAGTTGCTGCTATAAGATGGCATTTTTTTAACTTGATATTTAAAATGACTAGTCAGAAACACGAATAGAACTCTCACAAGAAGTATCCCGCTTTGACCCGTAAGAATAATCAAATGCCATGGACAGGAATTTGTTCCACGAAGGTGCAAAAAATCCGTTCAGACATTTCGTTGATATAGTAAAATTCTCCTTCCTTCTGCAAAAATATCTTGGTAGATAATTTGAGGAGCATGGAGAACAAACAAGAAAATGAATCTGTATGCAGCAGAGTGCCAAATCTGGTTTCAGAATTTGTAGATTCCTTTGTCGATTTCATAATTGGCGGGCAATTTTTACCATCGAATTCAAGAGCGCCAGACAATAAGAATGGTAGTAATGCAACAGAAGTAGTCACAAGAATCCCCTCTGTAG
The DNA here is from genome assembly GCA_027943335.1 of Chamaecyparis obtusa. Lineage (NCBI taxonomy): Eukaryota > Viridiplantae > Streptophyta > Pinopsida > Cupressales > Cupressaceae > Chamaecyparis > Chamaecyparis obtusa. The sequence continues at coordinate 95,439 of BSBK01014835.1, read as the reverse complement.
ACCGTTTGATTGCAGTTGGGGACATTCATGGAGACCTCCAGAAGGCCAAGGAATCCCTCAAAGTGGCCCAAGTTATGGATGACAATGACAACTGGATCGGAGGCAACACAACGGTAGTTCAGGTGGGTTTTTCTGACAGGGCACTTTTATTTGTTTTTCTCTGTTTAGGTCAATGTACTAATTTTCAATTCCTATAAAAAAATTGTTTGAAATTTTTTATTACCAGTTTATGATCGATAATGTGTTCCATTGTTGGGATATGTGTAATGCTGTAGAATTGGAGATCCTCTTATGAATATTTTTTTAAATCCTATGTTTGAGATCCCTTGGAACTTCCTATGGTTCAGGTTGGTGATCTCCTCGACAGGGGAGGAGAAGAGCTCAAGGTCATTTATCTGCTCGAAAAACTGAAAAAACAGGCAGAGAGATCAGGTGGAGGATTCATCATAATGAATGGGAATCACGAGATCATGAACATGGAAGGAGATTACAGGTTTACAACCTAATTCCTAATTCTTCAGGTCTCATTATGTGTGATTGGTTATGATTTAGCTCATAACCTCTGCTTCTCCTTGGGTCATGAATCTGTGCCTAATAACTATCGATTACTCTTCTAGGGTTTTATGCATGGCTCCACATCCCTAATGATGTGACTGGGTAGAATAGCCCTTTATTTTCTTATTTTTCTATTTTGTCTGCAACTTCATTAAATTGAAAGGAGTTTATCAATTAATTGTACAGTTTTTTTGAGTAAAAATAATTAATTAATGGCAGTGGTTCAAACAAATTCATTTTTAATTAATGGCAGTGTTTAAACAAATTCATTTTTTATAAGAATAAATGATTCACTTAACACCCACTGCATGTGGGTAATGTTCACAGGGGCGAATTTAGGGTTTCTCAGAAGGTTGCAATCCCAATACTCTTACTCCAACTTCATTGAAGTTTCCCCTAATTGAAACCACTTAACTAGCTCCTCCATTTATTAAATAAGCCTGACCAGAATCAAAACACAATAGTTATTGTTAACTCCCCTGCTCATAGTCCTTCGTTTGTAGTATTGTAGATTTTCTATTTTATACTTCTAACTCAATAAATGTGCAAGGATAATTTAGGTATGTGACTCGAGAAGGATTGGAGGAATTTAAAAACTGGGCGCATTGGTATACAATTGGAAATAGTGTGAAAAGTCTCTGTAAAGGTCTGGGAGTGCAGAAGGATATTTTTGAAGACATACCTACAGTTTTTCCGCCAGAATGGAGGGCAAGAATGGCAGCTCTCAGACCCGGAGGACCAATTTCAGGTAGGTTTTAATGCAATTGGCTAGATTCTTGAAATGTTAATAAGGATCAGAAAACTAGATTAACCCATTAACCATTTAAAAAAATTCATCAGCCCGAAGTCTAAAGTCCTCGAGTTATTTAGTTTACCAAAATTTGTTCTCTTTGGATCAACCAGAATTATAGTTGGCCTGAGAAGAGATTTTCCCTCAAGGGCAAAATTTCAGAAAAAAAATAAATCATTTTTTCAAATGTCAAACTGTAAAGTTATCAGATATATCAAAGCTTGTATTTGTTGGATTCATTGTAACTTGCGAATTCATAAATATGTTACCCAATGTAGAAAATTATTAGCCTTCAACTCTAAATCTTATGTTACTGGATTTACTTGAGCTTATAGTTAATGGATTCCCCAAAACTTGAGAATTTGCTATTTTACAAAATAAAAATGAAAATAAAAAAATCTTCAGTTAGCAAATATTCATTAAACAATCAGTATCCCTAAACCTGAAAATGAATGGGCTTGCCAGAAATTTTACTTATTGTATGCATCAGAATTCACTCTTGATACAGCTTTCACACAATTTGCAGAAAATAGATCACCCAACAAACAACTTTTCCACCCCCCTAAAAAAAATTGTACTTAGTTCGAAACCCTAATGCTATCCAGTTCATTTGCCAGAACTTGTAGCTATTAGTTTCAGAGTGAATTTAATGTTATTCTTTCCAACTCTTAACTAATAAAAATCTTAAACCCATATAAAACTTATTTTGTAAGGGAAAGATTCACGAACTATTTCTTGTCTGTAAATTTTTACAGCATTCATATTTTGTTTTGCAGCTAGGTTTCTGAGCAACCATCCCACAGTTGTTGTGGTTGGGGGGTCTGTTTTTGCTCATGGGGGTCTTCTTCCTGCACATGTGTTCCATGGATTGGAGAGAATGAATGAGGAGGTGAGAGATTGGATCAAGGGAGAGAAGGGCAATAGGGGCCCAAGTTTTCTTCATGGCAGAGATGCTGTTGTGTGGCTAAGGAAGTATTCAGATGAATCTTGTAAAGGGGAAGAGTGCCATTGCACTCTTTTGAACCATGCTTTGGCTTCCATTCCTGGAGCCAGGAGGATGATTGTGGGTCACACTATTCAGACCGTGGGCATAAATAGTGCTTGTGGGAATCGAGTTATTCGTATAGATGTGGGGATGTCTAGAGGTTGTGATAATGGGATTCCAGAAGTTTTGGAGATCAAGGGGGACAAGGATCTCAGAGTTCTGACTGCCAATCCCGTCTACCAAGCTAAACAAGAATCAGTGGGTGTCAAAAACGAGAAGCCGGGACTGGGAATTCTTCTGTCTGAGGAAGGAACCAGAGAGATTGAGGTAAGGGCATAGTTTAGTAGCTTTTTTCCTTTGAAACTATTTTGCGGATGCCTTTCACGGTGCAGGAGAAGCCATTGTTGTACCAAAAATGGTGAAAATGGCTGGTCCTGTATATATATTTTAATTTTCAGAGGAAAGGCAGACAGTGGGCTTTCCAGCCTTCTAATGAGGCTTGATTTTTCTTGTAACATTTTTATTAATTCATTAATAATATCAGATTTTTACATCTATAATTTTGGTTTTGTTGTTTTTAAACCAGATTATATGAAAAGTTGATGAAAAAGTCTCCACTCTCACATAATCTAAACCTATTAATGATTTCAGTTTTTCACAATCTATAATCATGATTACTGCTGTTTTTAGTTTAGACTTTAGACTGTGAAATTTTAATGTAAAACACATTCTCACAATCTTTTCAAAAATAATAGCAATGAAACAACCTATGTTTTTTAATATAATACTGGATACATGGTTTAGAGATCAATATTTTTTGAATTGCACACTTTACATAATTCATGCATTTAGGAAAAAAAATGTGTGCACTGCAAAGCCGATGCAAAAGCAGAGCGCTGCCCCTATCTCCTTCCCTTTAGGAGAGCAGATTATTTCTATTTATGAAGTAACATGGAATTGCCTTGAATATTATGGCTGCTACCCAATTGTGTACTAGTTATTTTTTTCAGTTATATTAAAGCAATAGTGAACATACATGCCTACATGAGTGTAGCATCCCTCAAAGACACCTAATTTTAACTAATCAAGTCTTAACCATATCCTTGAAATAGACATGATGGAATTAGAAGTTTGTTAATTATCTCATTATATTGTCTTTGTGATGTCAAGAGGATGATGCAAATCTAAATATGTTTTGAGCGTTCACAGTTCAATATTGTTGTATGTGACACTTAGTATTGATCTTGTTTGTGCAAATGATTAGATTTTGGGTCTATTGATAGGTAAATTTTGTGGCCTATAAAAGATAAGATTTTGTAAACATAAGAGATGGAAGCCACCTTATAGTCACTTCCTCAACCTGTTATTCTAACTCCACAACAAATTGAAGACAAGAGAGTGAAAGGTTTATGTTTCAACTATGATAGAAAATATAGTCAAGGATATAAATGTACTAAAAATAAATTATTTTACATTGAAGGGTCAAGTGAGGAAAAAGAGGAGGAAGAACAAATATTATAGGGCAACAATGAAGTTAGATGAGGAATAAGGTGATAACTACAAATTTCTTATCAAAACACAATTTTTGGATTAGCACTTGCAAATTCTCAAGGTGGTGGATCTCTTGAAGGAAGATAGAGTAACAATATTGATAGTCTTAGGAAGCTCTCACAACTTCATTAACAAAAAGTTAGTTATTCATTTGACTTATCTTTGTTAACTTATAGTGTGGATTTGATTGATCATATTATTATTATGGTTAATCGACTATGCGTAATATATATATATATATATATATATATATATATATATATATATATATATATATAGAGAGAGAGAGAGAGAGAGAGAGAGAGAGAGAGAGAGAGAGAGAGAGAGAGAGAGAGCGATAATGTGCATTAAATAGTCGACTGAGAATTATTGGGCTCACATTATGCAGTCGCTGTCATTTACTTGATTAGACGATAACCAATAGTTAATGGTTATCGTAACACATTGTTAATGTGTTACGATAACCACTAACTAAAGGTTATTCGTAACACTATTTAAGGATTACAAAACGATGCCAATCAAACCGATAATTATGAAACGATGCCAGTCTAGCATATGGCTGTGTAAGACATGGCCCGACGTGGCCCTAGCCATGTAGGGTCATGTCCTTACACAATCGTGTCTATTCATATTGGTATTAATAACCATTGTGTTGGCTAGGAAAGACAATCAATCAATATGGCATTGTCTTCTCTCTGCAAACGCACAACATAATATATTGAATATACATTACACAAATAAATATAAACAGTACATTTATAAGAATCAGATTTTCCCTATTACAAGATCTTATATTCCTAACATGGTATCAGAGCCTTAATAGAGGAAAATCATTAAAACTCAACCTTGAATTCCTTATATATTCATTATAAACAAAACAAATTTATAATGGCCAGCGATATCAAGGTAGAAGATAGACTTGAAGGCGCTTCTAATTTCTTCTCATGGAAAATTTGAATTCTTACGTTGCTTCAAGAACTTGAGTTAGATTTCTATGTTGAAGAAAACAAAGAGATGCCAGAAGAAGAACCGGAAAAATCAACTTGGAAAAGATGTAACAACAAAGGAAAGAAAATCATAATTGATGTTGTTAAAGATCATATCCTCCCCTCAATAGCAAGACTTAAAACCGCCTATGAAGTGTTCAAAACTATTCAAGAAACTTTTGAGATTAACAATACAAGTAGATTACTTACTCCCAAACAACAACTTTTACATTTAAAAATGAATAAAGGGGAAACGATTACATCTTACTTTCTTCGAATCTCCGAATTAAGAGATCAACTTTCCACTATTGGAAATAATATTGATGACATGGAGTTAACCCTAATAGCTCTTAGAGGGTTACCCATCACATGGGAATCTTTTATTCAATGTATAACTAGACGTTGTTCTCTACCCAAGTTCGATCAACTAAAAAATGATTGCACTCAAGAGGAATCTCGGTTAATATCAAGAGGGATCGGGCCTACCAAAGGAAATGAGATTCAAAAGCAATAAAAGGAAGTTTAAACATAAGAAAGGAAACTCTAACATAATTCATGCAGGGAATTCCAATAAAAGTCACAAAAACTGACACTTCTCCAAAATACAATGTTACAAATGTGATAAGTTTAGACGTACACATAGATATTGTCTCAAGAAAAAGAAAATTAAAGCAGCATTAGCTAAAGTCAAAGGAACAAAAATATCATTATTTTTCTTGGCATTATCAAGTGAAGTTAACTCAAGCAAAAATACTTGGATAATTGATAGTGGAGCATCTCAACATATAACATGATTCAGAGATCAATTTGAGACTCTAGAAGAAGACTCCTCTGAAGAAGTTACAATTGGAGACAATTCCTCTTATCCAGCAAAAGGAATTGGGACTTGCTCAATCAAGTTGAAATCAAGGACAACTCTACTATTGAAAGATGTTCTATTTGTACTAGGCATAAAGAGGAACTTAGTCTCTGTTTTAGGCTTAGCCGATCAAGGCTATCGAGCCACATTCCAAGAAAATAAAGTATTAATATGGACAAAGATCACTAGTATTAAAAATTCTATTTCCTTAGGCTATAGAGATGGAAGCCTATACAAAGTAGGAAATAGTCCCAAATCAGCTCTAAGTCATGAAGTATCCAACACTAATGAACTTTGGCACCGAAGATTAGGTCATCTTGGATTTAGCACTCTTCCCTCCCTTAAAAAGATCACTACATGGATATCAAATCTAAACTCAAAACACATAAGCACTTGTAAAGGATGTGCTCTAGGAAAAAATATAAAAATATATTTTCCCTCAGTTGAACATAAAACCAAACTTGTATTAGAACTCATTCACACTGACCTATGTGGACCCATGTCGACCCTCTCACTAGGAGGTTTTTCATACTATGTGATCTTCATTGATGATTATTCTAGGAAAACTTGGATTTATTTCCTTAAACTAAAAGAATCAAATGAAGTATTATTAAAATTCAAAGAATTCAAAGCATTAGTTGAAAACCAAACTAGGAAGAAAATAAAAATCCTAAGATCATATAATGAAGGTGAATATATCTCGGAGAATTTTAAAGAATTTTGCAGTTCAGTTGGGATTAAGAGGGAGTATACAGTACCTTATAATCCTCAACAAAATAGAGTAGCAGAAAGGAAAAATAAAACTATTATTGAAGCTGCCAAGGCTATGATGCATGACCAAAATCTTCACACCTCCTTCTGGGCCGAAGCATCCAATACTGTTGTATACATTCAGAATAGATGTCCTCACTCCATTCTAGAAAACATCACACCTAAGGAAGCATTCACAGGAAAGAAACTAGATCTAAGTCATCTTAGAATCTTTAGATGTCTAGTGTACATTCACATTCCCAAAGAGAAAAGAACCAAATTAGATCCCTCTGGAAAGAGACAAATATTTGTTGGTTATAGCGAAAATACTAAAGGATACGGGGTATACATACCAGGACAAAAATCCATCGAAATTAGCAGAGATATCAAATTTGAAGAAAATATTGCTCTAAAAATCTCCACTCTTAAAAAATAAGTATCCGATGAGAATCAGAGGGAGGATACTCTAGAATATGATGAAATTGAGAATCAGAGGGAGAATGCCCTTCAAGATAACAACATAATAGAAAACAATGAACTTCCTTTACCTCACCTTGAAGATGTTGAAATTCCTAACAACAAGAAAAGACCATTATGGGCAAGAAAGATGATTGAGGAAAATAATGTTGAACCAGATGAAATGTCTAAAGAAAGTAAAAGGACAAGAAATCAGAAGTGCTATCTTGCACTTATGGTAGAACTTACAAAATCAGAACCATCTAATGTTAAAGAAGCCCTAGCATGCCAAACCTAGAAAAATGCAATGATTGAAGAATACCAATCTATTGTAAAAAATGATGTTTGGGAAGTAGTGCCTAGACCAAAAGGGAAAATCGTCATTTCTTCTAGATGGTTATTCAAAGTCAAATATACTTCTGATGGTAGTATTGAAAAACATAAAGCCAGATTTGTTGCTAGGGGTTTCTCTCAAAAGGCCAGGATTGACTACGAAGAAACTTTTGCTCTAGTTGCTCGATACACTTCTGTAAGAACTATTATAGCCATTGCAACATCCAAGGGGTGGAAGATTGATGTAGGGGCATCCAAGGTTGAGGCAGGGGCATTCTTTGTCCTCGGTGAAACTGCATAGGGTGTTTGTATTTTGGTTGGTGTTACTCGGTTGCAGCCTTGACCGATGGCCTCGGTCATTGAAGGAAGCTCAGTCACTGAAGGAACTCGGTAATATCTGGTGCTCGGTGAAAGTGTTACTCGGCGATGCTTGCAGTGCTCGGTCGACATTAGTGCTCAGTGATGCCTGGCATGCTTAGTTATTTCACTGTCACTCGGTAGTTCTGGTTTATCGACTGGAGTTCTATGTGATTTGTTGGGCCGAATTGATGCATTTATTATTGGTAGTTGTTGTTACATGCCGACATGTTAGATTAAATGTTTGTAAGGCTATTTTGATGCCGACTTGTATTGAATTTAATATTTGTTTGGGGGATTTAATGGTTTCATCCAGCCGACTTGTGGCTGATGATTAGTATTTAAGGGGTGTTTGGGTAGATGTTTAGGGACATTAGGAAGGAGATCATAGAAGTTCATGACTTGAATACTTACTGAATCAAATCTAAAGTTCTAAAAGCTGGAGTTGGCGAAGTTGTGGAAAAGATCTTGCATGATCTTGCAGATCAAGTTGTTATCTGATAATTTGTAATTGCAGAGCTAGTGGTTTGCACACTTGGAGACAAGGAGATTGCTTGGAGGCTTGCGAGCTCAAGTTTAGATCTGCCTTAGGGTTTCCATCAGCTTCTGATTATCTTCAGAGCTGAACTAGCTGAGCTTGTATTGGATATGTTTGGATCTTGCAGAATTGTTTCTAATTGTAATTGGCCCTAACCCGGAAGGCCTTACAATCGGGCATGCTAATGAAAATTAGAGTTAAACAATTACTTTGTTGTTGTGTTGTTGAGTAATCTGTTGTGTTGTTCTTTTGGCTGCAAGGTTTGGCTTGTCCTTAATTGGATCCACCATCCTTGCCTGCATCAGGTGGTATTAGAGCTGAGAGTTGATCTTGTGGAGCAAAGGTTGACCTAGAAAGGATGATCTTGCAAAGTTGATCTTGTTGGTGAAGAGATTGTATGATCTTGATTGCAAATTAGTGGCACTAAACTTGTGAAATTGTGCCCTAGTTGTTTGTTCAAGGTGGTAGGTTGATATCTGACTTGTACACAACTTGGAGATTGTCACAAGGTGGTTGGTGAGGGTTTGTTGCAGAGGGTTTTTTCATATCTTTAAGGATGCCTCCGAGAAGATTGGACCCTAGATTTATTTCTGATCTTTGTGATATTGTTGAATCCTGGATCACAGAGAAGGTGAAATCAGATTTCAGATATGAGATGGAATTGATGAAGAATGACATGGTCGCCGAGATCATGAGAGCTGTTACTGGTATACCTCGGAATGTAGGTACTAAGGATGGCTATGAGGAAGTTGCTGAAGAATTTGAACCTGCTGGATCTAGTGGTGATGACTGGAGGGATAGGTCTGGTGAAGATAGAACTACTCGGTTGCATAGATCTAGAGCTTGGTTTAGTAATGGTTATCGAATGGAAGTTTCTACTTTCTCTAGTACTTTGAAGCCTGAGAACTTGATTGATTGGATTGGTGAACTTGAAGATTTCTTTGAGCTGGAAGAAATTGAAGATCCTCTTCGGGTGAGATTAGCACATACAAAGTTGAAACGACATGCTGCTCTTTGGTGGAAGGAACTACAAAGAGATAGAGAAGATGAAGGTGAAACGAAGATCAATTGGTGGAGGTTGATGGTGACTAATTTGAAAGCTAAGTTCATACCTTCTGATTATGAGCTTGAATTTTTAAAGAAGTTGCAGAATCTGAAATAGAAGGATATGTCTGTGGAAGATTATACAAAGGAGTTAAAACTTACTATTCGGTCTAGACACTGAGAGTTTGTTAAGGAAAAGGTAGCTCGGTATGTGAATGGTCTGAGATTCAATATTTAGGGTGAGCTTGGTATGCTGAAGATTGATTCTGTTGAAGATGCTTATTAGTATGCTCTGAAGGCAGAAGATAAGTTGAAGAGGAAACAACATAGTAATCCTCGAGGGAAAGAAAAGATTGATCACTCGGCGAAGGATAAACCAACTGATGCAAAAGATGAATAGAAACCTGTGGAACTGAAGAAGAAGATAGGTAGAGTTATCTTTAAGGGTACTTGCTATAACTGTGGAGAGGAAGGACACCATTCTTTTGAGTGTACATAGAAGAAGCTTGGTGACCGACAAACTGCTGTGGTGAATGAGAATGAACCTGAATCTGAGAACTTGTTGCTTCGGCAAACATTGCTCGGTACAAAGGAGGAACCTTGTCAGAAGAGTAACTTGTGTAGGACCCGATGCAAGTCTGGAGGTAAACTCTGTGATGTTATTGTTGATAGTGGTAGTACTGATAACCTTGTTGCTAAGGACATGGTTCAGAAAGTTGGGTTGAATAGAATGAAGCATCCTTGTCCTTATAAGATTGGCTAATTACAAGATGTTCATGCTCTAGAAGTAAGAGAACAATGCTTTATTGATGTTCAGATTGGCTAGTGTAAGGATCTTGTGTTATGTGACATTGTGAAGATGAATAGTTGTGATATATTGCTCGGTAGACCTTGGAAATATGATTGCAGAGCTATGTATGACTGTGTAAGAAATGTGTTTACTATTGAGAAGGATGACATGAAGTTTTCCCTAATGCCTTTGCTGGATACAATGCTCGGTAGGAGAAGCTTGAGTATTGGTAGCTGAGTTGATATTGTGGATCTAGAGAAAATGAATGATCAGTATGGAGAACCGACCCGAGTGTTGTCAAGAAAAGACTTGAAAAGACAGATACAACTTAAGTGGAAGAATATGCAAGCTGAAAAGGTGGAGGACTTGTATGTGAAGAACCAGTTCGGGGTTTATGTACTAAATACCGGAAGATGTTCTTCTCACATATGAACATCTTTTGTAACCTAGGGTGTCTGATGCAGGGGCATCCAAGGTTGAGGCAGGGGCATTCTTTGTCCTTGGTGAAACTGCATAGGGTGTTTGTATTTTGGCCGATGTTACTCGGCTGCAGCCTTGATCGACGACCTCAGTCATTGAAGGAAGCTTGGTCGTTGAAGGAACTTGGTAATCTCTGGCACTCAGTGAAAGTGTTACTCGACAATGCCTGCAGTGCTCGGTCGACACTGGTGCTCGGCGATGCTTGGCGTGCTCGATTATTTCACTATCGCTCGGTAGTTTTGGTTTATCGATTGGAGTTCTGTGTGATTTGTTGGGCCGACTTGATGCATTTATTGTTGGTAGCTGTTGTTACAGGCCGACATGTTGGATTGAATGTTTACAAGGCTATTTTGATGCCGACTTGTATTGAATTTAATATTTGTTTGGGGGAGTTAATGGTTTCATCTAGCCGACTTGTGGCTGATGATTAGTATTTAAGGATGTTTTGGTAGATGTTTAGGGGCATCAAGAAGGAGATCATAGAAGTTCACGACTTGAATACTTAGTGAATCAGATCTGAGGTTCTGGAAGTTGGAGTCGACAAAGTTGTGGAAAAGATCTTGCATGATCTTGTAGATTAGATTGTTATCTGATAATTTGTAATTGCAGAGCTAGTGGTTTGCACACTTGGAGACAAGGAGATTGCTTGGAGGCTTGTGAGCTCAAGTTTAGATCTGCCTTAGGGTTTCCATTAGCTTCTAATTGTCTTCAAAGTTGAACTAGCTGAGATTGTATTGGATCTGTTTGGATCTTGCATAATTGTTTCTGATTGTAATTGGCCCTAACCTGGAAGGCCTTACAGCCGAGCATACTAATAAAAATCAAAGTTAAACAATTACTTTGTTGTTGTGTTGTTGAGTAATCGGCTATGTTGTTTTGTTGGCTGCAAGGTTTGGCTTGTCCTTAATTGGATCCACCATCCTTGACTGCATCAAAGATACATCAAATGGATGTAAAGACAACATTTCTAAATGGTGTTATTGCAGAAGAAGTATACATAGAACAACCAAAAGGTTTCATCACCCATGACAATAATTATGTTTACAGATTGAAGAAAGCATTGTATGGTCTCAAGCAAGCCCCTAGGGCTTGGTATGAACGCATAGACAATTATCTCTCCAAGTTAGGATACTCCAAGAATGAAGCTAATCCTAACATATACTTCAAAATATTCAAAGGTGAAATGGTAATTATAGTTCTTTATGTTGATGACTTATTAATAACAGGAGAAGATCATCTTATTGTTAAATGCAAATAAGAACTCACAAATGAATTTGACATGAAGGATCTAGGGTTGTTACATTACTTCTTAGGATTAGAAGTAGTACAAAAAGAGAATCATATATTTCTAAATCAAAGGAAGTACACTATGGACATCTTAACCCGATTTGGCATGAAGGAGTGTAAACCTCTCACCACTCCGATGGAAACAAACCTTCATAAACTCAAAGAAGAAGCTACAAGTTTAGAACTAACAGATCCTTCATATTACAGTCAACTAATTGGATCACTTATGTTCTTGGTAAACACTCGCCCTGATATCTGCTATGCTACAAATGTGTTAAGTCATTTCATGTGTGAACCTAAGAAGATCCATTTGACAACTGCTAAACATATTTTGAGATACTTATGTGGAACAATTGAGTTGGGCTTAAAATATGAGAATGTTGAGATACAACTTCAAGGTTTCATTGACTCCGATTGGGTTGGAAATTCAATTGATCGTAAAATCGCTACAGGATGTTGTTTTAGCCTTGGATCAGCAATGATTTCATGGTTCAATAGAAAACAGTCAGCTGTTGCTCAAAGTTCTACCAAAGCATAATACATGGTAGCCTCTATGGGTGCTCGAGAAGCAATGTGGTTAAGGAAGTTACTATTTGGATTGTTTGGCAAGCCTCTGAAACCTATAATAATTTATTGTGACAATCAAAGTTGCATTAAGCTTTCTGCAAATCCAGTTTTCACAATCGCTCCAAACACATAGAAATTCCTTACCACTACATAAGAGACATGGTAGACAGAGATATTATCAAACTTGTACCAAGCCTCTTGCGAAGTTGAAAATCAATTACTTCAGACAAAAACTTGGTATGATTAAGTTGTGATTAAATTTTTGAGATCCTATCTCTTAAATATGTAAATTGAATATATTCATGAATAAAATTTAAATATTGCAATATTGTGTATTTTGAAAGATGACGATCTTTCTTTTGTGTAAAGTCACTATTGTAAGGTGACAACCTTTCAATAGTTTGACTTAATTAAGTTATCAATAATCTAGTTTCAAATTAGTCGGGGGTTATGATAACAAGTGTTTCAAGTTTTGATTCGGATTGCACTGAATATCTTGAAACCGTCACTAATCTAGTTCTGAATTTAGTCGGGGATTATGACAACTAGTGTTAGTTTTTGATTCAGATTGCGTTGAATATTTTAACATCTATCACTAAAATCCAGTTCCGAATTTAGTTGGGGGTTGTGATGGAATTTCTTCTATATAGCTGAGCACATTAAACTTGTTATGTCAGCACGTTGATACAAAATGATTGGCACTCACATATTGTGATTATCAATCCTCTCACACTAAGAGGGAGTGTTAACTTATAGTGTGGATTTGATAGATCATATTATTATTATGTTTAATCAACTATGCATTATATATATATATATATATATATATATATATATATATATATATATATATATATATATATATATATATATATATATATATATATATATATATATATATATATATATATATATATATGTATATCGCTAATATGCATTATAGTCAACTAAGAATTATCGAGGCTCACATTATGCAGTCGTTACCATTTACTTGATCAGATGATAACTAGTAGTTAACGGTTATCGCAACAAATTGTTAATGTGTTACAATAACCAATAACTAATGGTTATTTGTAACACTGTTTAAGGATTGTAAAATGATGCCAGTCAAACCCATAATTATGAAATGATGCCAGTCTAACACACGACTGTGTAAGACATGGCCCGACGTGGCCCTAGCCATGTAGGGTCATGTCCTTACACAATCATGTCTATTCATATTGGTATTAATAACCATTGTGTGGACTAGGAAAGACAAGCAATCAATACGTCACTGTCTTCTCTTTGCAAACACACAACACAATATATTGAATATACATTACACAAATAAATATAAACAGTACATTTATAAGAATCAGATTTTCCCTATTACAGGATCTTATATCCCTAACAATCTTAATATCTTGCTCCACAATTTCAAGTCCAAATTGTAGATTGGGGTACTATCTGTTATTTGAAAAAATACCATAGCATTAAATTAACCATGATAGAGTTTTTGAATTGATTGCAACATGTTTTCTATTCCCATGAGGCAATACATAATTTCAGGAGTACAATGGTCTGCTACATTAGGGGAAATGAAGATGAAATTCTAGTAGATGTACATGGCATTGCACTTAGATAGTAGGATAGTTGAGCTAAAAAGGTTGCATGCAAAGTCCCCATAAATGGTGAGCTTTCATCAAATACAAAAGATACTTAATAAAGGGGTTGATGGGTTCATGATTTGATTTCTTTCATTGGTAGGCTATCACTCAAATGCTCATATCCAATCAAATCTACAAGTAATTATAGAAAGGCATTTAATGGTTTTGGTAGATTCTCATAAAGGTATGCCTTCTAAAAATGGCCAAGATCTTGCCATTCAGTTAATATTAGGGACCCAACATTAAGCTAAGTAGGTGTTCCAATATACAAAGAAGTGAGATAGAGAAGATGGTTCAAGATAAGCTAGATGTAGGTATTATCAAGAATTTGTAGAGTGCTTACTTCTCTCTTGTGGTGATAGCATGCAAGAAGGGTAAAACTTGGCACATGTGTGTACACTATAGAGAACTCAACAAGTACACAATCAAACATAAGTTTCTTGTTCTTGTCATTGATGATTTACTATATAAAATGAATGGAGCTATGTTTTTTGCAAAACTTGATCTTAGGTAAGGTAATCACCAAATTTAAATTAACATGATATTCCCAAGTCAACATTTAAGACTCATGAGGGTCATTATGATTTTCTAGTGATGCTATTTGGTCTTAATAACACTCCATCTATATTTTAAAGTTTGATAAATTCTATCATTAAGCCATTTTGAGGAAGTTCCTAGCAGTGTTGTTTGATGATATATTGATTTATAATTAAAGACATGTGAATACCATTTACACCATGTAGATCAGGCCTTACAAATTCTAAAACAACATCAAATTTGTACTAAACTCATTGTGCTTTTGGTCTCAAAGAGGTAGATTACTTGGGCTACATAGTGTTCAATGAAAGAGTAAATGTTAATACTAACAAAATCACAAATATGATGGGGTGGCTCATTACTCAAACTATTAATAGCTTGAGGGGTTTTTAAGACTCATTGAATATTATAAAATATTTATGAAGAAATACGAATACATATCAACACCCTTCAGAATTCTATTGAAGAAAGGTTAGGTTTAGTGGAATGAGTTAACATATACAACATCTAAGAGATTTATAGACTCTATATGTAACCCTCTAATTCTAGCCGCTCTAAGTGTGATGCTTCAAGAAATGGTTTAGGATTAGTTCTCATGTAGAAAGGTATAATCATTACTTTTCAAAGTTGTCAGTTGAAGGGTAAGAGACAACTCAAACCCATTTGTGGGAAGGAAATGATAGATATGATTTATGCAATGAAATAGTGGAGGCCATATCTGATGGGTAGACACTTCAAAGTTAAGACATGTCATGATATGCTAAAATATTTTTTTAAAGAAATGTTATCCTTTGAAGAGAAACAAAAATAGGTCGCTAAAATTATTATGACTTTGAAATCACCTATAATGAATGAAAGGAAAATACATTAGTTGACGTTGTAAGGAAACTTACAACCAAACATGTAATAATTTCCACATAACCTACATGATAAATCAATTGAATAAAAACTATGAAGCCACATGAAAAGAATAAACAACATACCCATCAAAGGTGACACAAGATATACCTTGGAAAAACCCTCATGAGGGAAACTCCTAGGC
Source organism: Chamaecyparis obtusa (assembly GCA_027943335.1). Classification (NCBI taxonomy): domain Eukaryota; kingdom Viridiplantae; phylum Streptophyta; class Pinopsida; order Cupressales; family Cupressaceae; genus Chamaecyparis; species Chamaecyparis obtusa. The sequence continues at coordinate 79,886 of BSBK01014835.1, read as the reverse complement.
TCTAAAAGCATCCATAATCCATGTATTATCAACAATGCAACGTTACAAAGCATCCGTAAAAGCCTTCAAAACCTCAGCCATCAACAATCACTTCATGTAAACAAGCATGTAACCACACATCTCATGTCATGCTTCCAACCTTCATAAACGCTAACCTGGCTGACCTTAACAACTACCCTTTTGATTGCTTTTATAGAAACAAGCTCCCAAAGAACCACCAAGTGGTATTACATAAACCATGTGCTACCTAACCCCTTGACCCCATATTTAATATTCAGTACTTTGTTTAATTTACTTTCCCCAATATTAAATAATTACATCAATATTATATTACAATGTTACAATACAAAATCAAATGGCCTTGAGAATATTCCAAAATGAATCTCTAAATGTTGCACATCCATATAGGTGCTCCAAGGTGGAACATACATAATAAATAAAATATTCTAATTACAAACATTACTATACAAGGTGTACAATACCTAATTTCCCAACATTCTCCCACTAGATGTATACATTGCATAAGGGTCAACAAGTACTCAAAAATATGAACAAGGAAACAATCCCTCTAACGACATATACCATCATGAATGAAAGTGCTCCATGCATTTAGAAGTCAATAATCAATAGGGATTAGTTAATTAGCTTCATCAGTCTTGTCCTGACCTTCTACTGAATTATTTCACCAGTTAGTTTGCATCATATTTTTTATCCAGTCAATCAATCATATCTATCACATATATTTTGGACATGTTGTATCCTAGGTTACCCTTGGCCTAGACCATATATTTTGGCTATCATTATTAGATCCCTATCACTTAAGATCCACCATCTTTGAGTGTAGGAAAATCTTATCATCTTTCAATAGAAAATATCATCTTGGAGTACATCATCTCCTTTCTAATTAGTGTTCTCTCTCTTTGATCATCATTTGTGTCTATCCATCATCTTACAAGTTATCTTTGCCTATCTTATCATTTTTAGATCTAGAATGACCTTATTAGCTTGTCTTATCAAAATCTCAACAAATTAATCAATCATTTATATTGAATATATTCACCATCTTATCATTTGAGTCATACCTTTCCATCCTTCTCCTGAGGTTAAATGTTAGAATTATCGTACACCCATAAAAAACTAGAGCCCAAAAAAGAAGAGAAATGAAGAAACACTATGAAAACCTTGATCATGATGACAACATTAGTCTAGCCATCTCAAAGCCTGATCACAATGACACTAATGACAATAAATAAGTATCTCAAGCTAATATAAACAAAGCCCTCACTGATGACAAGTTTCTTAAACTATTTGTCAAAGGGATGAAATGTGATCTTGATTGCTATCTTAAGACTATAGATAATGAAGAAAATATATTACCTGTGGAGTTTGACGTGTCTCTAGTTATAGCTAATGGTAAAGTCAATTCTAGAAAAAAAAAAAGACTAATCATGAAGATAAATAGAAAGACTAGATCAACCATGTACTATTTGCAACCTAATTACAATAGTTTTGCTACATCAAAACAACTTAAATTGATTATCCCGTGTACAAAGATCTTAGGGAAGAAATGGATCAACTCAAAAATATTAATACCACTTCCCCAAGATTATCTATTGCAAACATATGTCCTTATCTATTTGATATAAGCATACCTATTCCACCTTTCCCCAACAATTAGAAGATTCTTAAATTTAACGGGTATAAGGGAAAGGGAGATCCTGAAGATAATTTGAGCGAGTTTTATGATTCCACACTAGAATTTTCAACTAAGGAGACATATCTTATGAAAATTTCCCCCTTGTAGTATTGGAAGGAGTTCTATGGAATGGTTCTCAAGATTACCCACTATTAAATCTTTCCAAGAACTCGCTGATAAGTTGGTTGCACACTATGCTTACAAATGTGAATATGAGGTCATTATGGATAATTTATGAAATACCATATTGGAGTTGATGAAGAACAACCCACAGCTCCCAAGAACACCTACATGCAAACACCTGTCACAAAAAGAGAGAAGCAAACAACTATGGAGACCTGAACGTATGGATCCACGAGAGAGGAGAAATCTTTGATGTGCAAAAACAAAAGTTGCAATCAATAATGAAATGTCAAAAAATGTTACAAAGTGTTATGAGATCAATCCTTATAAAAGGAGATCAGAAACCCTAAAAAGGTAAAACCTAGGTTGCACAATAATAATTAATAAAATAATTAATTATTATATGCCTAAAGTTTAGCTTAAGCATAAAGAGATAATAAGTGACTGAATAATTAAATCAATATGATTCAATTAATCAGTAAACACTTTATTACTCTAACACCCCCCCTTAAGATGAACTTTGGGAGAAGCTAAAAACCTAGGAAGAACAACTGAAAGCAAATGGGTCCCGACAACAAAAGGCCTGATCAGGTACCCAAGTACAAAAGAGAGTTTTTATAAAGCAGAGAAATAGAGAAAACCACATGGGAAAAACTCTACTCCAAAAGGAGACAAAGACTAGTCTGAAGGACTAAAGAAGCCTCCAAAACTAGGAATGTTCCAGAAAAAAAGAACAAAGATGAACATGTACAACATCACTAAAGCAAGGAGCTTCAAAGTCCGTCAAGAAGTAACTGATGATTTGAAGATCCTCCACTGAAATATGACCAGGTAGAGAAGACTGTAATTTGCATGAGTGCCCTCAAATGACACTACTCGAATCAGGAGGCAAACAAAGGCAAACACCTGAACCCGAAGATACAAAATACTATAATATGCATGAGTGCCCTCAAATGACACTACTCGAATCATGAGGCAAACAAAGGAAAACACCTGAAATTGAAAATACAGATGGCATAAAAACACCAAAAGTCTGAAGAGCTGATCAATCAAAGATGGAAGAGTGCGTCCAAAAATAGGAAAGAAAATAGTGTCCATATGGTAAATGATCCATCTCACTGGAATGCATAGGTACCCAGCCACTGCAACTGCCTAGTACATAGAGTCAAATACTAAATACATAGCTCACACTATCGAACCAAGGAAGCAGTAGAACCAATAGTAGAAACCCCCCCATACTGCTGACAAGGGAGTAATGATAGGTACACTGAAAAGATCGTCCAATATGAACTGAATGATGAAGAAGAATTTGAAACATCGAATGTGTAGAGAGAGTACAAACACATATAGAGATACCTAAGGCTAATGTTGTTGGAGGAAATATCACATGAAAAAAAGAGATGGAAAACAAAGGCAAACATCAAACCCCCCCTGGCACTTTATAATGAAGTGCAAGTACATAGAGCATGAACATGTGCAAGATCCCATACATGCAATAGAATGACACTTTATCTCAGTGCGTGTGCATAAAAGAATGCTACAAAAAATGAAGTATACATTGATCAAAGAAGAGCGAAGGTTGCTGAAACAAAAGAACAACCTAAGAATAGCCATCCCTGAAAGGGAAGAGATCCTAGGACCTGTAACATCCAAGATATCTACCAAATTGGAAAAATGCAAGAATATAAAAAAATGAACCTAGAGCAGAATCTGGAAAAATGACTCACAACACTAGAAAGCTCTCTGAACAAGCTTTCCAACGATATATCATTTTCCCAATACGGAGTCTGAATGCGCAAGATAGAGCTCCCAGAGTGCAGAACTAAACATCTAGCTTTGACAGTGAAAAACACCAAAAAAAAAAAATAGAAAATCTAACCTGCAGACATGGAAAGAGCTCAGAATCAGCTTTCCGACGATATCTCATTTGCCAAATTTTGACACTGTATGCTCAAGATATGAGCAAAAAACCAACAACTGTGCTGGAGGGCCCAAAGAAAGTGTCTAGAAGGATCTGAGGATGGGTGACATCAGAAAAAAGAAAAAATCACACGTGAAACCATCAGATCTGATAAAATCTCAGAAAGAGCTTTCTGGCAATATCTCGTTTGCTGAAAATGAAGCCCGGATGCAAGAGAAACGGGTCTTGGAATGCAGGAGGTCTGAAATGCCAAGATCACAAAAAACATCTGACTTTGACAGCCACAAAATGCATCAAAATGGAAAAATCCCCAAACCATACTAGGAAAAATGGATCGGGCTCAGAACCATCTTTCCAACCATATATCGTACGCCCAATTCCGATCCTAGATGCCCGAGATATCCACAAAAAAGCCCTGCATTGTTTGAACTGCATAAGAGATGCATCAAACCCAAAAAAATGGCTTAAAAAATTGGCAAACTACTAGTGGTTTGGATAACCGTCAGTCACCGTGACGGTTACCACCGGCGATGACCACAGGCCGTCGACGGTAATGCCGACGGTGACTGTGGGGCCGCGGACGGTGGTGTTGCCTCTGAGGAATTTTTTATTTTTTATTATTTTGCCAAATTTTATACTGCACCTCGGGATGTGTGCTAGGCCGTATGGCCTGGTACACAAATTTTTTCTCTCTCAAAAGCTAACTTGTCCAAAATCAATAAGTTTTATAAGGATTTTGGGTATCTCAGATGCTTCGGATGCAACCGTGAGGTCTATTTGGGCCAGAAGTGCTCCAAAAAATAATGATTGCCTCAGGATCTATGCCGAGGCCGATTGTAAATTTTTTTTCTCACAAATTTCAATTTTATCCAAATTGGACAAATTTTATATGGATCTTGAGGTTCTTGGACACTGCGAATGTAACTGTGAGGTTCGTTTGAAGCCAAGATGACCAAAAAAATAGGACCCCCCAGATCTAATAGGAAACCCTCTGAAAACACAGATCTGACGAACACAGTCGAATCTCTCAGGAAGAGGATAGGGGCAAGCATATCTGAAGCTCTGATACCATATTGGAGTTGATTTAAAACAACCCACAACTCCCAAGAACACCTGCACACAAACACCTGTCACAGAAAGAGAGAAGCAAATAACTATGGAGACCTGAACGTATGGAACATATGGATCCACGAGAGAGGAGAAATCCTTGATGTGCAAAAACAAAAGTTGCAATCAATAATGAAATGTCAGAAAAGGCTACAAAGTGTTATGAGATCAATCCTTATAAAAGGAGATCAAAAACCCTAAAAAGGTAAAACCTAAGTTGCACAATAATAATTAATAAAACAATTAATTATTATATGCTTGAAGTTTAGCTTAAGCATAAAGAGATAATAAGTGACTGAATAATTAAATCAATATGATTCAATTGATCAGTAAACACTTTATTACTCTAACATACCAAACAAAAGCAAGGGAAACCTTTCATCTTGTTTTTACAACAATAGAGACATTTGACTAGGAGAGCACCTTATAACATCCCTGACAAACAATTGGTAGAGCTATATTTTATCAGAACTTGAAAATATAAATCATACTTCAACTTGGTATTAAATGCGAAGAAAAAATTGAGGAAATCATAATAATGGAGTGAAAATTGAGAAATCACTTATTGATGATGGAGTTATCAAGATATAAAAATACAAAGACAATAAAGGATATGCTAGCTCTAAGAACATTGAAAAATCTTGCTTTTGGTTGGAAAATAAGAACATCACGAATGATGGGATTGTTGATGCTAATAATATTAAGACTACACAAACCATTTATAATCTCAAAAGCTTATACAAAAAAAATCTGAAGCCTTACCCAAAGAGAAAAATTACACCTTTGGGACAATCTCTCAATTCGGCTATGAAAGAACTTGTAAACAACCTCATTACGTTATTTGAAGTTAGGGAGTACAATCCTCAAGTAAAACCTCCATGGTGAAATGAAAATCATTATTGCAAGTATCATAGATCTTAAAATGACGAAGGAAAGATTATAGTTGATGGACATACCCCTTTTGGAAATATAGAACACAAAATGTACAAGGATCCATTCCTTGAACATGAAAAAGGTAAAGCTTCTAAATCAAATAGTAGCACAAACTATACCAATGTTAACTATAACTATATTATCAATCACATTAGTGAAGGAGATAATCACATCACAACCTTTACCATAAAGAACAAAATAGTTGAATGCAATGTTAGCTCATGAAGTGGCACAATTATGCTTCGAGGGCCTACTTCTAAGTCTTCTATTCAATTGACACAATATGATCTCCTTGATAATTTGGGTAAAACACCATTGTAGATATCTATCCTTGATATTTTATGATTGTCACATAATCATGAAGTTATACTTGACAACGCTATTTCCAAAGTAGAGGTACCTACAAATCTTTATGTGGACCAATTTTAAGCCATGGTGGAACATATCATCTCCCTACATACACTTTTACCTTCACTATTTTTTTTGGCTCTTATCCACAACAACCTCATAATGCACCATTACATATTAAATCTTATATTCATAGAAACTGAATCAAGTGAGTCTTGATAGATGGAGGAATAAGTCTAAACATTTGTATCTTGAAAGTAGTTACCGCTTAGGGGTTCTCTAAAAATGTTGTGGATTCTAAGAAGAAGATAACAATTAAATCCTATGACGAAGAAGAGTGTTCCTCTAAAGGATTCACCACGTTTCCAGTTAGGATTGGACCAATGGTTAAAGATGTAGTATGCCAAGTCCTCGACCTTGAGCTAACATTAAATATCCTTTTGGATTGACTATAGATTCATGCTATGCAAGTCGTATCATCTACCTATCATTAATTCATGAAGTTTTCTTATAATGAATTGAAATTACTATGCCTGGAGATCCCAATCCATTCATGTATTGTAATAATATCAATCCTAAATCTTAGACTACCATGCCTATAAATTGTGAAGCAACTCCTTCTAAATCTTATGTTGACATTGAATCATTAAAAGCATCCACTTCCAAATCTAATGAAGCCAAAATGAAAGTGAAAATTGAAGAATAAGGAGTGGGTGAATATAGCATGAGTCAAGACCTATGTTGAAGATAATTACCAGATTCTCCCCAGACTAATGGAAAACCACAAACTTCTCCCACCATGACCACTAAAACTATAAATTGCAAGCTTACAACTTTTACTAAGTGGGTTGTCCTATATGACAAAATGGAAGAAGATCTTCTGAGATGGCTATACAAAGATGAGACTCAAGAAGAAGAGATTGAGAAATATGAGAGTAAGATACCTATAGAGAAATGTGGTAAAGGGCTTACAATCATGAAAAAAATGGGATATAATGATCATAGCCCTCTTGGCTTGTGGAAACAAGGCATTGTAGAACCTATACATACAAAGGGAGCTTGCAAAGATCCTAGCTTAGGATATGAAACACATAATCTTAAGACCCTTAGTACTAAGTGTAACTCAAATTCAGTAGGAGAATCTTCTAATGCAACAAAAGTTTATGAGGAGAGTACCATTGGCGGATTTGACAATTTCATTGACATCTTCAACTATGACAATATTTGCACCATCACAATCATGCATGAACCTAATAATGATCCCTTACCTCTTGTCCATCCCCAACAAATCAAACAAGCCAACATATGGATTTCCTCAACTAGACACCTTTCAAAATGATGTAGCTATAGTTGATTTCCTCATATAAAGAAGTGACATGCCACTTGGGGACCACAAAGTTAGTTTTTCTATTGAACTTAAAATAGTGTTTCATACTTTGAGAAGGTGCTAAGTCTTTCAGTTGCAAAAATGTAACAATAATAAATAGGTCTTTAGTGAAAACCTCTATGTGATGCCTTTAGATCCTAAAAATTAGAAAGAAAGGATGTATCCAAAGGTGAAAATCTATTTGAGGCGCTCGAGGATGGAAGGCTTGAAACTCTACACCAAACAACATATGATGAGAGATCACCTATGATAATTGAAAAATAGTTGAAGCTAACTTAGGTACCAATAAGAATCTTAAAAGAATTTATTTGGTTGAATCCTTAACACCAAAGGAGAGATCTAAATTCATTCAATTTTTTGAATAATGACAAATCAAATTTGTTTGGTCCTATGTAGAAATGTGTGGGCTTGATCCTAATCTTTTAATGCATCATTTTGACTATTCCACCAAGAGCTAAACCTGTAAAATAGAATTTAAGAAAAATGCATCCACAAAATGCATTATTGGTAAAGGCCAAGCTACATAAGTTTTTCAATGTTGGTTTCATAAGATCTATTGACGATGTTGAGTGCATATCTAATCTTGCACAAGTTTCAAGCTCACTGGGGGCATCCACATTTGTACAAACTTCAAATATTTAAATAAATCTTGTCCTATAGATGACTTTCCTTCACAAAAAAATGACATAATATTGGATCTTATGATTGGACACAAAACACTCTCTTATGGATGGTTTTACATAGAACAAATTTCACTTGTCCTTAGGGTATTTTTTTTGGAACACTGTGCATTTGGTTTAAAGAGCATAGGCACAAACATATTGGTGAGCAATGAATACCATATTTCTTGACATGCTACACATTTATATGGAAGATTGTGTTGATGTTCTACTTGAAAAATCATTTACGAAAGGTGAACACCTTGAAATCTTGGATAAAATCTTTACATGACTGGAAAAATACAAAGTAAGGTTGAATCTAAATAAATGTGTCTTCAGAGTAACCTCAAAGAAATTCTTAGGATACATTATCTCTCATAAAGGAATTGAAGTAGATCCCACAAAGATGAAATCTATACTTGAGATGCCCCTCCTAAGAATATAAATCAACTACGATCTCTACAAGGAAATTTATTGCCATTCCACTGATTTGTAGCATAGTTAGTAAACAAATGTCATCCCTTTACACAACTATTGCATAAGAATGTTCCTTTTAGATGGGATGATAGATGTGAACAATATTTTCAGAAAATAAAAGATTATCTAATGTCACCACCAGTTTTGATGTATCCTATAGAGGGAAAACCTTTTCTCATTTACATATTAATGACAAATTTAGCATTGGGCGCATTATTAGCACAACATGACTCAGAAGGAAAATAAAGAGCAATCTATTACATAGGTCAAATCCTACTGGGATATGAGCTCAACTATACTCCTATTGAATGAGAATGTCATGTCGTAGTCTTTTCTTTGCAAAAATTGCAACATTACATGCTTACTCATCAAACAAAGCTCATTGCAAAAATAGATCCTCTCAAGTACTTATTGAACAATGCAGTTATTAAGGGATGAGTAGCTAAGTGGTCATAATACTTAGTGAATTTGACATAGAATGTGTGGAATGAAAAGAAATTAAAGGAAACGCTATAACATATCAAATTGTGGATGCACCATTAACTGATAATCATCCCCTCATAACAAATTTTACTAATGAAGTAGTCTTCACTACAGAATCTATACAAATCCATGGACTTTATACCTCAATAGTTCCTTCACAAAGAATGGTTTTGGCATTGATATCATTTTTGTCACACCTCAAGGGGATTTTATTCCTAAAGAATATAGGATACATTTCTATTGTACCAACAACATTGAAAAGTATGAAGCACTTATCATTGGTATTCACATGGAAGCTCAGTGGAAGATATTAGAACTATGAGTCTTTAGTGATTCCCAAAAAGTTGTCATACAAGTTAATAAATATTACAAAACAAGAGATGAGAATAAAATTCCCTACAAGAGGATGGTAGATGATTTCAAAGTATATTTCATAACAATAACTTTGAGAAAATCCCTAGAGATAGTAATAGAGTTACAGATGTACCATAGCCTTTCCTGTTGATATGCCATAGAATGCTACACAGTATGAGTTCTTGGCAAAGCCTCTCTTGGTACCTACTAATGAGATTACTCAATTTGAACTTATATTCATATTGTTTGTCCCAATTCATCATGGTATGGTGATATCTATGCCTACCTACATGTAACAACACCTTACCACTTGACCTTTCTAATAACACCCGTCAAACTTTCATACACTAATTCTCTTGCTATATTATCATTCCCAACACCCTCTATCAAAGAGGTATCAATGGTACTCTACTTAGATGTATTGAATGTGATGAAGTTCAAACTACCTTACAAGAGGTACATGAAGGTATATGTAGGTTACATTCTAGTAGTCCTACCTTATCTGAGAAACTTATGCGAACTGGTCAATTTTGGCTTACTATGGAGAAAGACACATACCACTTTGTTAAGAAATACAAGCAATGTCAAATTTATAGAGACATGATACATGCTAGAAGAAGATTTATAACTAATTGATACACCTTGGTTCTTTTGTCAATGGGAACTCCATCCCATGGGTAAGATCCATTTACTCTCTTCCAATGGACATAAATTCATCAAAACTACCATTGATTACTTCACAAAGTGGATCAAAGCCATTCCCTTACACGATCTAATTAGTGATGAAGACTATAGAGTCTCCCTCTTGTAAGAGCTAGAATTTCTTGATGAACAATGAAAAATGCCTTTAATCACCTCTGAGCTTACCAGTGGCATATTTGGTAAAGATACAACCATAGAGTGAAACCACATCCATTTGAGATTGGTGACCTAATCTTGAAAAATAATCCACAAAATCAACAAAATTGAGAAAGGGAAAGGTTTTAACCTACCTAACTTGGTCCATACATTATCATAACAACATGTAGATCAAGGGCATATCAATTGGCTACCCCTGAAGGTGAACCACTAGACTTTCCTATCAACAACTTTTTAAACTATAGCATCAAATTGATTGATATAATGATATTAATCTAATAGTCAATGATATGTATATATATGTGTGTGTGTGTATGTATGTATAGTTATTAATCTGTCATATTAATTGTGTTTAATAATTAAATGTTATTAATACAATCGATGTATATATCGACTTACGCATTGGCTATGCACAAATATTATTAAGTTACGATTAACTATCAAACGATAGTTAACGTAACATATCATACGAATATGATATGTAACATTAACTAGCGAAAGGGTAGTTAACGTAACTATTAGTAATGTCTTGAAAGGCTGCAAATTAATCGTAACATATGGTATTGTTATGAAGGGCTGCGTTTATGAAGCAAGAGCCATCTATGTAGAGGCATGGCTCTACGTGGCTTAGGCCACGTAGAGTCATGTCTCTATGGAGACATGGCCCTACGGATATCTATATATACAAATTGTAATATGAAGAGAAAGCAATCAATTAACGTGGCATTGTCTTCTCTTTGCAACATTACAATCTGAGATATCTTGCAATTACTACTCAATTTAATATATAAACAACAACACATATTTATAAATAGATTTCCTCTGTCAAGATCCTGCAAATTTAACATGGTATCAGAGCCTCAATAGAGGAAAATCATTTTTTCTTTTAAAATAATAATAATAAATTCTTATAAATTCATTATAAACAAAAGAGAGATTATAATGGCCAGCGGCATCAGGGTAGAAGACAGACTCGAAGGTGCGTCCAATTTCTTCTCATGGAAAATTTGAATTCTTACATTGCTTGAAGAACTCGAGTTAGACTCCTATGCTGAAGAAAATAAAAATATGCTAGAAGAAGAACCTGAGAAATCAACTTGGAAAAGAAGTAACAACAAAGCAAAGAAGATCGTAATTGATGTTGTTAAAGATCACATTCTCCCATCTATAGCAAGACTTAAAACTGCCTATGAAGTAATCAAGACTATTCAAGAGACATTTGAGATTAACAATACAAGCAGATTACTTACTCTCAAACAACAACTTATAAATCTAAAGATGAATAAAGGGGAAACAGTTACATCTTACTTTCTTTGAATTTCTGAGTTAAGAGATCAACTATCCACTTTTGGGAATAATATTGATGACATGGAGTTAACATTAATAGCTCTTAAAGGATTACCCATCACATGGGAATCATTTATTCAATGTATAACTAGACGTCCTTCTCTACCCAAGTTTGATCAACTCAAGAATGATTGCACTCAAGAAGAATCTCGGTTAATATCAAGAGGGATTGAGCCTACCAAAGGAAATGGGATTCAAGCCCTACATACCCAATCAAACTTTAAAAGCAATAAAAGGAAATTTAAAAATAAGAAAGGAAACTTCAACACAAGTCATGTACAAATCATGTAGGGAATCCAAATAAAAATCACAAAAACCAAGGCTTCTCCAAAATTTAGTGTCACAAATGTGATAAATTTGGTCATACACACAGATTCTGCCTTGAGAAAAAGAAAATTCAAGCAACATTAGCTGAAGTCAAAGGAGCAGAAATATCATTATTCTTCTTGGCATTATCAAGTGAAGTTAACCCTAACAAAAACACCTGGATAGTTGATAGTGGAGCATCTCGGCATATCACATAATTTAGAGATCAATTCAAAATTCCAGAAGAAGATTCTTTCGAAGAAGTTACAATTGGAGACAACTCCACTTATCCAGCAAAAGGAGTTGGGACTTGCTCTATCAAATTGAAATTAGGGGCAACTATACTATTAAAGGATGTTCTATTTGTGCCAAGCATAAAAAGAAATCTAGTCTCAATTTCATGCTTAGTTGATCAAGGATATCAAGTTACATTCCAAGAAGATAGAGTACTAATATGGACAAAGAACTCTAATGTCAAAAATGCAATCTCCTTAGGGTATAGAGATGGAAGCTTATACAAAGTAGGAAATAGTATCAAATCAGCCCTAAGTCATGAAGTACCTAACACCAATGAAATTTGGCACCGAAGATTAGGCCATCTTGGATTTAGCACTCTTCCCTCCCTTAAGAAAATTACTATAGGGATATCAAATCTAAACTCAAAATGTACAAGCATTTGTAAAGGATGTGATCTAGGAAAAAATATAAAAAAATATTTTCCCTCTAGTGAACACAAAACCAAAGCTGTATTAGAGCTCATTCACATTGACTTATGTGGACCTATGTCTACCCTCTCCCTTGGAGTTTTTTCATACTATGTGATCTTCATTGATGATTACTCTAGAAAAACTTGGATCTATTTTCTTAGACTAAAAGAATCAAATGAAGTATTATCAAAATTCAAAGAATTCAAAGCATTAGTTGAAAATCAAATTGGGAGGAAAATAAAAGTTCTAAGATCCGATAACGGAGGTGAATATATTTATGAAAACTTTAAAGAGTTTTTCATTTCTGTTGGAATTAAGAGGGAGTATACAGTACCTTATAATCCTCAACAAAACGGAGTAGCAGAAAGGAAAAATAGAACTATCATTGAAGCTGCTAAAGCTATGATGCACAACAAAAATCTTCACACTTCATTTTGGGCTGAAGCATCTAACACTGTTGTATACATTCAGAACAGATGCCCGTACTCTATTCTAGAAAACATCACAGTTGAGGAAGCCTTTACAGGTAACAAACTAGATCTAAGCCATCTTAGAATCTTTGGATGTCCTGTATACATTCATATTCCCAAAGAGAAGAGAACCAAACTAGACCCTTCCGGAAAGAGAGGAATATTTGTTGGCTACAGTGAAACTACAAAAGGGTACAAGGTATACATATCGGGACATAAATCCATTGAAGTTAGTAAAGACATCAAGTTTGAAGAGGACACTGCTCTAAAGATTTCCATTCTTATCGAAGAAGGATCAAATGAGAATCAAAGGGAGAACATTACAGAATATGATGAAATTGAGAATCAAATGGAGAATGTTCCTCAAAATAATGAAAATCAAAGAGAGAACATAATAGAAAATATTGAACCATCTTCATCTCATCTTGAAGATGTTGACATTCCTAACAACAAGAAAAGGCCATTATGGGCAAGAAAAATGTTTGAGGAAAACAATGTTGAACTAGATGAAATATCCAAAGAAAATAAAAGAACAAGGAATAAAAAATGTTACCTTGCACTAATGGCAGAACTGACAAAATCAGAACCGACTAATGTAAAAGAAGCCCTATCATGTCAAGCCTAGAGAGATGCAATGATTGAAGAATACCAATCTATTATTAAAAATGATGTTTGGGAAATAGTGCCTAGACCAAAAGGGAAAACTGTCATCTCCTCTAGATGGTTATTCAAAGTCAAATATGCTTCTGATGACAGTATTGAAAAACACAAGGTTAGATTTGTTGCCAGGGGTTTCTCTCAAAAGGCTGGAATTGATTACAAAGAAACCTTTGCCCCCGTTGCTCGCTACATGTTTGTAAGAACCATTATAGCCATTGCAACATCCAAAGGATGGAAGATACATAAAATGGATGTAAAAAAAACATTTCTAAATGGAATCATAGAAGAAGTATACATAGAACAACCAGAAGGATTAATCACCCATGATAGTAGTTATGTTTGCAAATTGAAGAAAGCACTCTACAGCCTCAAGCAAGCTCCCAGGGCTTGGTATGAATGTATAGATAAGTATCTATCCAAGTTAGGGTACTCCAAGAATGAAGCCGATCCAAATATATACTTCAAAATATCCAAAGGTGAAATGGTAATCATAGTTCTTAATGTTGACGATCTACTAATTACTGGAGAAGATCATCTCATTGCTAAATGCAAACAAGAACTCACAAATGAATTTGATATGAAAGGTCTAGGATTATTACACTACTTCTTAGGATTAGAAGTAGTACAGAAAGAAAACTACATTTTTCTAAATCAAAGGAAATATACCATGGATATATTAACCAGATTTGGTATGAAGGATTGTAAACCATAAACCACTCCGATGGAAACAAATCTTCACAAACTCAAAGAAGATGCTACAAATTTAGAGCCTACAGATTCCTCCTACTATAGACAATTAATTGGATCCCTTATGTTCTTGGTAAAACATCATCCGGATATCTTCTATGCTACGAATGTTTCAAGCCATTTCATGTGCGAACCTAAGAAGATTCATTTGACAGCTGCTAAACATATTCTGAGATACTTATGTGGTACCACTGAATTGGGTCTAAAGTATGAGAATGTTGAGATACACCTCCAAGGATTCATTGACTCTGATTGAGCCAGGGTGTCTATCGATCGGAAAAGTACTACAAGATGTTTCTTTAGCCTCAATTCTACAATGATTTCACGGTTCATTAGAAAAAAGTCAGCAGTTGCTCAGAGTTCTACCAAAGCAGAGTTCATGGCTACATCTATGGGTGCTCGTGAAGCAGTATGGTTAAGGAAGCTACTATTTGGATTGTTTGGCAAGCCTCTACAACCGACAATAGTTTACTGTGACAATCAAAGTTGCATTAAACTTTCTATAAATCCAATTTTTCATAATCGCTCCAAACACATAGAGATTCCTTATCACTATATAAGGGACATGGTAGACATGAATGTTATCAAACTTGTCTACATAAGTACTGAAGAGCAAAATGCTAATATCTTTACCAAGCCTCTTGCGAAGTTGAAAATTGAGTACTTCAGACAGAAACTTGGTATGATTAAATTGTGATTAAATTTCTAAGATTCTATCTCTTAATATGTAATTTAATATATTCATGAATAAAATTATATATTGCAATATTGTGTTTTTCTGAAAGATGATGATCTTTCTTGTGTGTTAAGTCTCTATTGTAAGGTGACGACCTACAATAGGTTGACTTAAGTTATCATCTAATCCAGTTCCAAATTTAGTTGGGGGTTATGATAACAAATGGTTCAAGTTTCGATCCAGATTGCACTGGATATCTTGACACCTATATTTATCATCAAATCTAGTTCCTAATTGGTCAGGGATTGTGATAAATTTCTTATCAGGTTGTATTATGTTCCAGATTATGCCAAAAATCCTGATTCAAAGTAGTTATGTGATATTTAAAAGAAATCTAGTTACGAATTAAGTCGGGGATTTCAATAAAACTCTATTCTTGTGAATATCAATCTCCTCTCGCTAAGAGGGAGTGTTAAACTATAGCATTGAATTGATTGATATGATGATATTAATCTAACAGTCAATGATATGTAAAAAACATGTGTATATATATATAATATCTGTCATATTAATTGTGTTTAATAATTAACTGCTATTAATACAGTCGATGAATATATATCGACTTACGCATTGGCTGTGCACAAATATTATTAAGTTACGATTAACTATCAAATGATAGTTAACGTAACATATCATACGAATATGATATGTTACTTTAACTACCGAAAGGGTAGTTAATGTAACTATTAGTAATGTCTTGAAAGGCTACAAATTAATCGTAACATATGGTATTGTTATGAAGGGTTGCGTTTATGCAGCAAGAGCCATCTACGTAGAGGCATGACACATAGAGTCATGTCTCTATGGAGACATGGCCCTATGTAGATCTATCTATACAAATTGTAATATGCAGAGAAAGCAATCAATTAACATGGCATTGTCTTCTCTCTGCAACATTACAATCTGAGATATCTTGCAATTACTACTCAATTTAATATATAAACAGTAACACATATTTATAGATAGATTTCCTCTATCAAGATCCTACAAATTTAACACAACTTGCACCTTTTGTAAGTTCTACATCTAATATTTTTAGAGTAACCACTTAGCAGTCAAAAACATATAACAAAAATCAAATAATCATTCAAAACAAAATCAAAATCAAAATAGTACAGAGAAATAATCTATCCTATAGTGAAAACCACTTCGCGTAGTACCTTAGGAAAGTACCATAGTAAAATTCAGTATTTGTAGGGACTTTTCTCCTCCCTCATTAAAAATTCTCCCTTGATCATCCCATCTCACATACACTTTCATTACATATTATAATAACCTTTCCACCTCACCATGGCTGGTCATGGTTTGACAATCAATAATCTTATACTTCTATACAATAGGTGAACCTAGATATCTAAATGCAATGTGATGTAAATGCATACAAAATAGATCTAGATATCTAAATGAAAAGAAAGGAAATCTAACACCAAAATTAGAATGGAAATGTTATAAGTTGGGTTCACCAAAATGTACAATAGGAAATGGTGAGCAATGCTAGGAATGTTGATCACTCACTAAATTGTGTTGTACAGGAAAATGTTCTCCCAAAGGACCACCCTCAATCAAATCATATTAGCACAACCCGAAAATGATGAGAGGGTGCTAATGCAAGATCTAAGTGAGAGTGGGGAATTGGGGTTCACCTTTCCCTTGATGGATAGAGAGAATCTGTGATAGGATATGAAAATATATGAAAGGAAATTGATGCTATAATAAAGGAAATGACAACTAACAAGATATATTATCAGATCTAATATATAAAACTAAGTGCAAGGAGAAAATAGCAAGAGGAGACTTACCTTGAAGAAAGAGGAGGCAAATAGACCTTTGGATTTGATTTTGACTATTGTAAAGATGTCAAAATCAAGTATAACGACATATTTGGGTCTCTAGCACTTGTAACTACCTTTTGTGAAAATATCAAACCTAGAGGACAAGGCCAACCTTAACGACCTTGTCCAGGATGACGGTTTAAATTGTAACCTTTTCCTTTTAACTCTAAATTTGATGAAAATTGTAGAGGACCTGTAACTAGTTCTAATATTACTAAATCTAGATTTGAAACTCCACAACTTGCACATCCACACAAAGGAAAAGGGGAAAAGGTTGTGGAAAGGGGTTTGCCTTGGTCAAGCCCTTGTATAGGAATCGACCTTGAAATAGAAATTAAATTGCATAAGGAAAGTAACGTAAACAAGATAAATGTAAGTATTCACCTTACATGAAAACCCCTTATTAATGGATGTTAGGATCTGATAAACCCACGAAGATGCTTGTATGTGTAGATCTTGGAATGAATGCAAAATCAAGGATGTCTTCACCAATGCATAGATCTATTATTACCAATCCTAGATCTATAATGTTAAAATGCTTGATAGCCTCAATGGAGAAGGAGAGGAAAGAAGAATGGATGTGTGGATTTTATTGCTTGATTAAGAATTCTTCTACTTGTTCACCATGAGAGAGAAACTTAGATCAATGATAGAATATTACCTTTTCTTGAATGAATTTTGAAGAAATGGAGACTTGGAGATCTTGAATTGGATGCTTGCCTTCAAATATTGAATCCAAATCCTCAATTGCATGACTTTAAATCTTGCTTAAGATCTTGACTTACTTGCACTTGATCAATTGATAGATTGCATATGAATAGGATGTCAAAATGAGAGACTTTAATGTCCTTTTATACTCATTTGATGATTCAATATTATCGTGTCGAGATTAATTTAAGATCTGGAAGAAACACTCCTGCATTGGACCCAGAGCCCACTTAAGCACAAAGTTCTAGGACAAGGCTGACCTGGATGACCTTGTCGAGGACAAGGCCTACCTAGATGACCTTTTCCAGGACAAGGCCAACCTAGATGGCCTTGTCTAGATAATGTTTTCAAAGCTTGTACACATCTAGGGAAGTGTGATAAGTTGTGGAGGAGGAAAATGAATGTTGCAAGAATCAAGCATAAAGACATTCAAACCTTGAAATGACCAAACTGGGGTCTAAAAAGTCCTAGAGCCTCCAATTATGGGTGCTAAATTTTTAAGATGTTACATTTAGCCCCTAATTTTGTAGGAGTATGAGGCAAACTCATGCTCACGATAAAGTAGATCAAATGCATAGGATGATCTCATCAAGGTCAAGGAGAAATAAAAATATCAAGCCCCCAAGTGACTTAAGTCCTCATCAAATACAAAAGCAAGATGAGAGAGAGAGAGAGAGAGAGAGAGAGAGAGAGAGAGAGAGAGAGAGAGAGAGATGATTACTAGCCCAATAAGAGTCTTTCTTATTGTGAACCACACAAAGAAAGCACCACAAAAGATGACATTGATAGCAGAGATTTATGTTGTGATTTGAGTGAGTTTCAGTTGATTGATCAGAGACTGTTTATTGTCTTTTTGGGTTAGTTTTGGAAATGATAGAGTTGTGGTTTTTTATTGGCAATGATCAATTATGCAATATTTCTTTTTGCTAACCTAGTGGTGTATTCATGAATGGTATTGGTAACCTTAGTTGGTATAGTTCATGATTTGGATATGTGTAAGTAGTATTTATTTGATGACAAAGTTCATTGTTTGGTGTTCATGATGAACAATGTAGAGATGGTGATGAATTATGAGATAGAGATGATTTTGTTCTTGTTGTGGTATTTCATGATGCTTGTTCTTATTTCTTAATAGTTTCCTATCCTTGTTGTTGGATCTCTTTTGGTTTTGTGATGAAATTCATTTGAATTCTTGGCTAACTGGATGGTGTAATGTGTTGCGAAGGATTATAGCATGGATTTTGGATCATGGGGTGTTCAAGGCTATTTGTTTGGATCTAAGATATGTATTAGCCAACATGTTAAGGATCATATTGGTTAATGTAAACCATTTTTGTACTTAAGGTCTTGGTTAAGGCCGACCTTATTTATCTTGTTGTAATGTATAAAATGATGAAATCATTTATGTAATTGAGAGTGTGGGGAGGTGCAAAGGATGATGCGAATGTAAAGACTTGTATTATAGAGGATGGTGATAAAAATTGATGTATCATAGAGCTAAGAAGACATATGAGTAGAATCTATTATTGAGCCTATATGACAATGTACTTTATTGGAATTGTATTGGCATGACAGATGCTTTCAGTCAGTTCTTGATATAGTGGATTGTTGTCCACAGTGGATTATTTTCCATTCCAGGGTTGTTTCCCTTCATTATATTAGGGGGTCTTTCCCCTAGTGTCTTTGAGCAATGAGCTCTAGGTAGTGTATTTGAATGCATGTGCATTCCCCTTTTACCTTTAACAAGGTTTATTTGCTAATACATTATCTAGTGGGTTTGATCCCAACTATGGTTTTTCCCCTAATAGGGTTTCCATGAAAACAAATATAGTGTTATGTGCTATGGTGTTGTTCATTTATATGCTTTAATGCTTATCTTTCACATATAAGTTATTATGGTGATATATAGTTTAAGTTTTTCAATTTCGGGATACAACTGATTCACCCCCTCTTAGTTGTATTTTCTGCCTTGTTTCTAACAATTGGTATCAGATCTTGGTCCTCTTTTGAAAGCTTGATCACTTGAGGAGATCTGTCATGGCAGATTTTAAGAAAGAGAATCCTAAATTTGATGGAACCAACTATGCATTATGGAAAGGAAGGATGATTACTCACTTGATCAGCATGGGGATAGAATGTTGGGAAGTTACAATGAATGATTACAAAGTTCCTAATCTAGCTATTGCTACTACTAATGAGAAGAAGCAATTTTTTGATAACATTAGAGCTAAGGAATCCCTTTAGAGTGACCTTTTAGATGAAAAATATACAAATATCATGGAATTAGATACTTCGCATGAGATTTGGGTAAAGTTGGAGTCACTGCATGAAGGAGATATATATGTGAAGCAAGGAAAGTTACAAAGTTTGAAAGGGAAGATGGAATCCTTGAGGATGAGAAACAATGATACAATAAGTACATATGCGCAAGGTGATAAAAACTTGTTAGTGGAATCAAATGCGTTGGAGGAACAATGGATGAAGATGAGATAGTTTCAAAGATATTGAGATCCTTGCCATTTGCTTATGATGTCAAGGTTGTTAATGAAGAAATCATGATAGTTTTAAAAGTGAACAAAAACTCATTGGTTGGTAAGTTATCTACTTTTGAAATGACTAAATTTGGAGATATTTTTCCTAAAATTGAATCTGCATTTAAAGCTACAATTTCTAAGGATAATAAAAAGTATGATCTTGGTGAAAGTTCTTCAAGTACTCCTAAGTATGAATCTAGATATGCTAAATATCTGAAATATATTGAAGAACATGAAAGGAATTGGAAGCCCTAATTGCTAAGAGATTTCCTAAAGTTGCAGGTATTATGAAGGGAAACTACCTTTGAAATGTTTTGCATGTAATAAGATTGGATATTTCTCTTCTAGATGTCCTAACATAGTTCCAAAGCATAAGCTGAAGAAATTTCAACCTAAGTATAATAAATGTTACTATGCTAGTGAAGGTGTGACTGATGATGAATCTAAAAAGAGTGAGGATGAGATTTTTTTTATTGCTATCAAAGAAGAGAATCCTATTTTCTTGAATGAAGAAAAAGCCCTATTCACTCATGTTGAATATAAAGATGAATAGGTAATAGATAGTGGATGCTCACATCATATGACGGGAGACAAGAATAAATTTGTGAAATTAGAAAGGTATGATGGAGGCGTTGTTAGATTTGGTAATAATGCTCCTTGTTTGATCAGAGGAAGAGGTTCTATAACACTTGATGTAAAGATAACAATGATGATGTTTTAAATGTTGAAGGTTTAAATAATAATATTTTGAGTGTTGGACAACTTATTAACAAGGGATACAATTTACAATTCAAAGATGGAAAGTGCATAATCATTGGGAAATCAGACGAAGAGATTGCATCAGGTACTAAGACCAAAGGTAATGTTTTTCATTTGAATGTTGTAGAGAATAGACATTTGATTGCTAAAGTTGATGACAGTTGGTTATGGCATAAGATATTTTGTCATGTGAATTTTGATAAAATTATGAAGATCAGTTCTACAAATGTCGTGAGAGATTTGCCTAAATTGGTGAAGCCTACTAATGCTATATGTAAGGAATGTCAATTGGGAAAGCTAACTAGATCTACATTTAAGAGAAAGAGTATCCACTATTATGCATGTGCAAGATCCCTCTAGGGTGGTAACAACTTCTCACCTTACGGCTAGCCTGGATTTGAATTTGGTTTCACGTAGAAGTGAATGCTGAGGTAACTTAGGGAAGATTTGTTGCGATTTCCATGCATTCATTGATTAAAGATATATAGACAAGACACTCCTGCATTTACACTTATTAGTTTTTAGAGAGCAATTGTGAAAGTTGAGCTATTACAGTGTGTAATTTTGAAGTGCTTAGTTGCAGAGCAGAGTGTTTTTAGAGCAGAAAGATGAGTCAACCAGAGTCTAGTTGTGCTTCATCCAGTGAAGGAGCAAAAGAGTAGGGTGGTGACCAGAAGGGGAAGCCCAATTATTCAGAAGAATTCATTCAATTTATCCCAAGGTCGACTCAGAATAAAAAGGTTAGTGATGAGACCTTTACTGATTCCATGGCTAATTATAGGGACCCTATTACTCCTACTTTAGGTTACCATATCTTTAATTATTTTTATAGCAACCTGGGTAAGCAGATTCCACTGTGGAAAATCTTTGAATAGTTTTGGAAGATGATTGAGTCACACATGACACCTGATCCTTGAATAGATGGAAGGTAATTATCAGAAAGAGAGTAATGTAAGTTAGTCAATAGTTACCTGAAATATCTGCAGACAAAGGTGCCACCTGTGAGGATTCACAATGATTTGAAACATATTTCTGACTTTTCTTCCCTTTCCTGTCAATGATGAAGTTTTTGTTTTGTCTTTTGTACCTATCACTATCCTAGCCATCTGATGCTTGTTGCATCCTTTTCTTGAGGATTCCAAGATGGTTAGGGATATATATTGCAAGTTTTACTTTTGTAAAAGGGTGGTGAAATTCATTTAGTAAGTAGAGTTTTGTATCTGGTGGTTTGGTTCCAAGAATTTCTCTCCTTGAATGTACTGATACAAAAAAATATCAATGAAAATGTATTGAAACTCCTTTGCACATTTTTTTTGTCTTCTGATATGAATCTTGAGTTTTTCATGTATTAAATCTGTAAGACATTTTTAATACATCATTTACAAGGTAAATAGTGGGGTTAAGCTTAAGTTTCTTTCAAGGGAAGGGTAAATCTTAAGGGATATCTCTGAGAATTCATGATTTATGTAATAATTTGATGACAATATGTGTGAATGAGAGGATGATTTGTAAGGCATCTCATCTGGGTTTTGGGTATATTAGATTTGAGGAATTTCAGTGGATGTATGTTCTTTGACTCTTTGCCGTAGGATTTTGCACTGGTCTTTGCTCAATTTACATTTCTCGCCATCAACACAATTAAATAAAAATTTATCTTGAATTTATGTTGAAAGAATTAGATGTTTACACCTGTGTCAAGGACACATATAACTATTGTGATTCTTTATAGAATTGAATCTATCAGGTACACCTGCCTGAGCTTGAAGCTCGAAGTGAAGAAGGATTTAAATCCTT
This sequence comes from Chamaecyparis obtusa, assembly GCA_027943335.1. NCBI lineage: Eukaryota > Viridiplantae > Streptophyta > Pinopsida > Cupressales > Cupressaceae > Chamaecyparis > Chamaecyparis obtusa. The sequence goes on along the minus strand of BSBK01014835.1, from coordinate 56,940 downwards.
AGCACCTTAGTGTTTGATATTGTCAGATGTATCTTTTGGATCCATAGAGTTATACATCAGAATCTTAAATTTATATTACCATCTGCAATCATTTTAAGCACTAACAAAGTTGGCGACTCTGTTGGGGAACTTAATATTTTGCAATAGGCTTGTTACAATTCCCTGTTAACTATCTATTGTTTTATTTAAAGACCAGTTTACAAAATTTATCCCCACATGTTCTGTGGGTGGCGACTCTGAAATTTATGTTTTTGAGTTGTTGGTTTATCATATAGAAATTTGTGTAAGTATCTTGTTATAAATACCATGAGTCGACAAAAATATACTAGGTCATACTATAGGGATCACCCAGAAAGTAATATAGGTGATGAACTTCCCATACCTAGTAGAAAAAAATGGTCTAGGAGGGGTTTATTCAATCCTAACTCTTTGAGACCCTCTAAGGGATGAGTTTCAACACCTATTCCTAAGGAGGCCTCTTCTTCTTCTAAAGATCCTGAGCCTACGAGAAGAAAGGACCTTGATGCAATTAATCCCTCTCGGGATGATGAATTTAAAGATGTAGGGTTTTTCCCTACACGAGAAACTCTAGAACAACTAGGATAAACTTTTGCTGCTGAGATTTCATGATGAGGTCATTATTCTGAGAAAAAAGGACAATAGAAGAAAAAAGACAGAGCAGGATATTTATGAGCTACTCATGGAGAGACAAGAACTCATAAGAAAAATAAATAACAATGAGATCATGGCTCAAAGTCTTAATCAAGAATTCAAAGGTCTAGACAAAGACCTGTTTGGTGATATTGGAGCTTTGGGACAACAAATTGATAATGATGAGTCAAATTCTAAGAAGGCTGAATTTGAGGGCGAAGGCCCAGTTCTAAGGCAATTGCATCCATTAAAGATCAAGAGAAATGAGGATCTCAAACATAATACCAGAGATGTATCTGATAAAGGAAAAAAAAATGGTTGGAATAAGTATAAATGAACCCAAACATGATAAGGTTATTCCTGATGTTGTCTCCCAAGCTAACATAGACTTGGAAAAGGCTAGAAAAGCCAATGAAAACTTGGCTATCCAGTTAGAAAAGATGGAGTTGGAGGCTGCTGCAGATGAGATGAAGGGGAAAATTGCTTTCCTACATGCTAATATGAATACTACTACCATTAGCTCAGTCCCTGTTACTATTGGGACAGTACCACAAAACCAACCATGTGGTCCCAAGCCAAGTTTCCAAGCTCCAGGATCTAAACAAGCGGTCCAAGGGCTAGTTCAAAATGTCAATTCTACAGTTCCATTGGCTGGTGCTCCCATGGGAGGAGTGCTAAATCAAAATGTTGGAGGTGGTGGAGCCCAAGCTTCACAAAATTTTCAAAGGAGACCTATTCATTTGGATAGATACCAACCATTATTCTTTGATGGTATCCTTGGTCAACCAAATGTTATCCCAAATGAGGTAAGAGACAAGATCCCTAAGTTCACAGGAAATAATGTTGTTACTTGTGAAGAGCATCTTAAGTTTTTTACATAGAAGATAAATGACTATGAAATTGAAAGTGAAGATGTTATAATGAAATTATTTGTTCAGTCATTGATTGAAGATGCTAGGGATTGGTATAGGGGTTTGCATGAAAATAGTATTACATCATGGGATGAATTTGTGAAAAGCTTTAAGAAGCAATATGTTGAACATGTTAATTCTAGTTATATGGTCAATGAACTCAATAATATAAAAAAGAATCCCAATGAGGGCATGTCTGAGTTCAATAGTAGGTTTCAAAAGGAAATGTATAAACTATTTCAAGTCTTAAGATTAGATGATGAAGTGTGCCTAACCACATATTTCAATGCTTTGGATGGAAAAATGTCTTATCTCTTGAGAGACAAAAGCCCGTGTACTTTGAGAGATGCTTTCAAGTTAGCAATAAATATTGAAAGTAATAGGAAAGCATTAGGTCATATGTACAAAAGGGATGAAGGAAGATTATGGAAGGAAACCAAGCCACATGCTAGTAGACCAACTAAAGAAGATGATAAGGTTGACAAGTTAGCAAGTGTTGTTAAAGATCTCTCAACTAGGTTTGAAAAGGGTGAGAGAGGTTTTCAGGACAATAGACCACCATATCAGAGTCAGGAAAGATTCCCTAGGTTGCATGATCAGCCCTACAAGACAAATTAGAAAGATGGGAAGCCTATTTTTGAAACTCGTGAGAATAAAAAATGAAGGGATACCCTTGACCCTTTAAAAAAGAATGCAACACATAATGTAGAGAAAACTCCATGGTGTGTGGCTTTTAATATGCCTCACTCACCTTATTAGTGTGTTGTGGCCCAAGCTTTGGGAGAAGAAGTGGAAGACCTACATGCAGGAGGTAATGAAGGATTTGAAAAGCCTGTAGTCAATATGTTTACCACTAAGAAAGTGGAAGAAATTTCATCTTCAGAAGATGAAGAAATACTTGTTGATGTTGATTATAAGAGAAGAAATTTTCCAAAGTATGAACAACAAGTTTTTACCAATTCAGATCAAGATGAGTCTGAAAGTGATGTGTATGAGTCAACAAGTGTGATTAGACCAGAGCTAGGTAATGCTAATTGGAGAAAGCTTAGTGAAGAAGAAATCGGGACTCTTACTGTGGTTGCCATTTGTCAAGCCAGATCCTCATATAATTTAAGCAATAGAAGAGATGACCTTGATGAAGGAGTACCCAGGTCATTTTTTGTAAAGGATGATTCTCAAAATAAAGTTTCTCCAAAAATAAATGTAATCATGCAATATAAGGCTAGATTATTACTGTAACTCGGTATACATTGCACGGGCTCGGTGTATATTGAAGTCTTCAATTACCGACCACATTAACTTGTTCAATTCAAATCTCTTCTTCATAATAGATTAATGTAACATGCTCAAGTCAACAATATAAAGTCATAGACTTATCAATAAGTTACCCAATGTATACCTTATCCTTATCTATCATATCCATCTCTTCCTTATGTAGATATCTCATTTCTTCATCTTTTCTTCCTTCTACAGATGTTCAGATGTTTGTAACTATCATGATAAGTATAGTCAAAACTAGTTGACATCAATGACAACATATTGACTGATTTAATCATCTTACATATCACTTTAGTAGCTCGATGATCTCTAATCACTGTTCCTTCAATTCATCTAGATGTTCAATCAGTTGTAGATCATCAATTGCTATTATTGGTTACAATCTTAAGATTTGATCAAGTTGAATTTAATTTAATTAATATCACAACTGATTCACACCCCCTCTCAATTGTGTTGGTGCACTTTACTTTCTAACAATTGGTACCAGAGCATCAGGTCCTTGAAGGAAAAGTTTAATAGCTTAAGGATATCCATGACTATTACATTTTTCAGGAAAGAAAGTCCAAAGTTTGATGTATTTAATTTTGAAAATTGGAAGGAAATAATGAAGACACATTTTCTATACATGGGAATTGACTATCCAAAAAAAAAAATGTTCCTTGGTGAAAACCTAGAAACAGACGCCTTGGTAGAAAAAATAAAATAATTCCAAGTGGTGAAAACTTGGCAAACAAGCATCACTTATAATTAGTGTTCCATCTATCAATGCGTGAATGAGATACCGTGCTCTCATCAACCTTATCAACCTTCATTTCTCACTTTTCACCTCCTTTGAGCCGTCATGGATTGGAGTTTGTCTTAGTTTTGTCCAAAGTTCTTATCTACCGCTTGGGGGAAATCCTCAACTATCTATCTGAGTTGTTAGTGCTTTACCACTTGATCAGTCACTCAAGCTTAACCTGAGTCAGTATATCAGTCTTTCTCAATGGACAATTTTCTAATGACGCCCAAATCATTATTTTTCAACACCCCAATTCTATAGTGTTTCTCAACACTACCTATCTGGACATCACTGTGTTTCTCAACACATATCAGATCCTACACTTTCACATCACACATGCACTTGGAGACAAGCACACAGGTGTTTCCTTAACACCTAGCACAAATGCAAACTTAGAAAACTGACACTGACTGAGACATGTTGAACTTATTTTCTATTGTGATGTATGTTATCATTGTTTTTTCACTTGTTGTGTCTTCTAAGGTCACTCAATGATGTCTACATGACTAGAGACTCACAACTTGAAATTATCCTAAGTTGTCGAATAAACTAGGGGTCTGTGGTAAGACCCTCCATCACGATTGGAACACTACACATACTTCGACCTAATTTATTTGGACTCTTAGGAGGGTTTGGAACTATCTCCTTTCATGTTGTTTGTGTGTGCTACGTAAGACGACACTCATGGTTATTTTAGAAGCCTGCACCTTAGTACAAGTAGAATCTTACAATATCAAATTAGAAACAATGTTTAGGTCATCTTGGCTCTTGTGCCTCGATGCTTACATGTGTTTTCAACATCTATCCTCTAGGGTCATACTCATATCTTCATGGTCGCTCTTGCACAAGTGAAGATTGTATTGACCCTGATGTCCGAAAAATTCTCAAATAATGATGAACAAATGGCTATAGGATCAGTAGCTTGACTTGCGTCTTAGATTGCATTTCATTCTAGGGTTGCTTTATAGTATTGGGTCTTGCTTCCCTTGAGCCATCCTTCCTTTCTCTTTGTCGAGGTGATCAACTACAACATCTTTTGTTGACTTTAACCAGTACCTGCAACAATAAGGTCAATATCATCATGAAAGGGGCCGAGAGTGCTAAGTTTTCATTATCACATGTGCCACTGAGTATAGAAAAGAACAACATGATACAAACAATATACATTAGAGCATACATGACATAAGAGTTGAAAGTAAATGCATCATCAAACATTTACATACACTATACAACATCAGTAACATAAGCATGAAGTAAAGCTATTTCAACATGGGAATTCGTAACATCAGTATGACATGAGATATATCAACATGAGCATAAAGTAAACCATCAATTAAAATAGTAGTATACATAAGCATATATCATGATCAAAGACCAAACACATAAAAAGAAGAGACAACAACTGAAATCCAAAATGTATCTGTCATATATATATATATATATATATATATATATATATATATAGACACACACACACACACACACACACAGATATATCGACTATTTGATACAACAAAATATCTTGTGATATAAAAAGATCAAAAATGTCTCGAGTACAAAAATGGTGCATCCTCGATGCAGATACAACAATGCGTACATCAATGGAAAAAGGGGATAAGATGCAAGAAAGAGGAAACTCAAGATTGGTGCCCACCCCCCGCCTGATGTAGAGGAGGAGGTGCATCAACTCTAGTAGGAGGAGGTATGGAACCCTCCAACATGACAACAAACTGTGAATACGAAGCTTCCCTAGCCCCTGTCGGAATAACTCCAATATATAATGTATAATAATACGCTGCCCGTGCACCCTGGTATGTGGTTGTGTGCCGAGTCTAGTCCCTAACAGCCTCCAATGACTGTATCTGTCAATCTCTCTCTACTAGTTGGGCCTCTACAACCACCCTTTGTGTTCATGCCTCTATGAGATCTTCATGTAGTTGCGCGCTTCATTGATCCACGTCATATGGACCCTCTGCCCTCAGTGTGTAATGCCCTGCCAAGGAACCCAAGAGAATTTAACCTAAAACATGTTGCTATATTTATAGAATAATTTATTTTCTTAAAAGTTTACAAACAATAATGAATAACAAAGCAAAAGCAATATAACATAAGACAATACATACTTACAAATGTAATTCATTTATAGATTACAAATTCCAAGGGTTCCATGACGTAGAATTATGTAAGTTAATTAATCTACTAAATACAACAAATAATATAAAATCTTGATATAATGCAAATGAATAACAAGTACAACCTCATATAAATGAACACATACATACAACTGATACATTGAGGTACACATAATCAAACAACATCTACTACACAAGTCACAGTGTATGTAACAATAATCGAGTACAAAGTATAGTACAATATCCTAAAATAATCACATTAGAAATACTAATATAGGGTACAAATATAACACCATAAGATAGATATGAACAAGCATCCAATGGAGAACAAGAAGAAGGTAACTGATACAAGCATCATCCAGTACCATCATGAACGTCAGAATCTCAATGGTAATAGAATCACTACCACCCGACCACATGGAACCAAAGGTTCACTCCCACTATGCTGGGGAGATAACAACATACCCCACTCGGATAACAATCACAAAATCCAACACACCAAAACAACTAAGCAATGGATCTTGAAGGCTCTCTATCTCAAAAGGTACCACCAACTAATGATAAAGAAAAGATAGTAAATATCAAAATACCAAAAGTATCAAAACAACAAATACTAAATACCAAAGACATACCACCAAAGGAAAATGCAAAAACAAAGGAGACTTAGGCTACATACTATAGGAGTGTCATCACATGGACAACTACTTGAGTTACCCTGGACTGGTCTCTCTAGACCCCGGACCCTCAAGTATTTATTAGATTGAGTTACCCTAGACTGGTCACTCTGGACCCCAGACCCTCAACATGACCTATGTGGAACTAGAATATCCTCTCATGAAGACGAGGAATTCTAATCATACCTACTCTTTAAGTATCATCTCATTCACATCCTTAGCCTATACAAGCACTTAAGGAATGAACAAGCCACACAATAATCTTATTAATATTTGTCTAAAATTTTTATTAAGTTATCACTTATTACACAACTTACGATAGGTTATCCTGGTACTGACCACTTTGGGTCCCAGACCCTTATTATAAGCCACTCCCCTAAGATGCACCTATTTAACCCCCTATAGGAGCTCACGAGCCATAAATAGATCTTACAAATCATATAAAAAATGATAATCAATTTCAATTCCATAAAAGATAACTAGAACTCACATTGGTCCTCAAACCATAATCCAACAATTACACACTGGTTATCAAACCATAACATCATAAAAACATACTCTCTCAAAAATTTCAACAACTAATAAGCTTAAAATGAACAAAGGTTGGGTAAAAAGATTGAAACCAATATCACATTACAAACATTGTAACTATCTATGCCAAACTAAAAAGATAAAACCTCAAGCCTCTGGTAACAATTCCTAAAAGCCAACTTAATGCTACCCATACCGATAATCAAACACAACAACCAAAAACTCCAATAATAAATACATCAATATTAAATTCTCATCAAATAATATTTAATTATATATCATTATTATTCTTATTTTTATTTTTCTAAAAGAATTCTCATGTATGAATTTTATTTTATTTTCTAAAAATAGAATACCACTACATTCAAATGAATATATATTTCCTAAATAATATGCAACTAGATATATCTTCCTTAAATAACATGCAACTAAATATATCTTCCTTAAATAACATGCAACTAAATATATCATTCCTAAGTAACATGCAACTGAATATATCTTATTTAAATAACATGCAACTGAATATATCTTATTTAAATAACATGCAACTGAATCTATCTTTCTTAAATAACATGCAACTGAATATATCTTTTTTAAATAACATGCAACTGAATATATCTTCATTAAATAACACACAGTTGAATATATCTTTCCTAAATAACATGCAACTGAATATATCTTACCTAGATAACATGCAACTAAATATATCTTCTTTAAATAACATGCATCTGAAAATATCTTTCCTAAATAACATGCAACTGAATATATCTTCTTTAAATAACATGCAATTGAAAATATCTTGGAACTAACTAACATGTAACTCAATATATTTTCCATAAATAACATGCAACTGAATATATCTTTTTTCAATAACATGCATCTGAATATATCTTCATTAAATAACATGCAACTCTATATTTCTATTTCAAAAGCATGTCTTTTCTCTAAAAATGAACTCTTTCAAAACCTTCAAAACCATGGAATGTCATAATTGAAAACAAATCAAAGCAAAACTTTTAAAGAAAACCCTAATCAAATTTTCTTTCCAAAAGATTCCTTAACATTCTATATTATCAAAGAAACACATCTTTTTAACAAACGCTCATAATTTACACACAAGATCTAATCAAACATGAAGAAAACAATGATTTTAATAAAAAAAATTTAAGGATTTTAAAACTCTACCTAAATACACAAAACTGAATCGAAAATCAATTCCAAATATTGAAAACTCAAAGTTTTCGAAAACACTAAAACTTTAATCCTCAAAAAAAATTCAAGAGAATTCTTTAAAACTTGATTGAATTCTCTCTAAATGGTCTCCTAGCTCTCTTATATAGAAAACCTAAATACCAGAGTTGAAAGAATACAACTCCAAAAATAAGACGATCTCCATTTTAAAAATAATAAAAGAATCACCTAACTTAAAATCTCAAATATGAGAACTCAAATCCAACATTATTTTTATCAACTTTAATTTATTAAAATAATTATTTATTTAATTTTCCTCAACGTGATGTCACTTTAACGTAACTTGATTTTTAAAGGTTAAGTTCTACTTTTATAATAAAGTGTTTTTTAAATCGTATTATTTAATTTAAAATATTTAACTCAATTAATAACTACTTAACTCAAATTGCACATTTAAATTTAATTTTTATTTAATAATTATTAAATTTTTTAATTAATTAATTTTGACTTTGTAATTAAATTATTTATTAAACATAAGTGATTCATTAATTTTTATTAATTAATTAACCTTATATTTAATATTTTAATGTATCATAAGGTGTAATTATTTAATCTCATTTAGTTAATCTTAATTAATTCCTCAATCTATTTTAACACCAAAACCACATCAAACCACATGACATTCAAGCATGAAGCAAATCGACTAAACCAAAATGCAACAATCAAGCCTAAAGAAAGGGCTCACGAATTTATGTCACCTTAACGAATTCAGATAGGTAGAAAATTAGACACTCATCCACTATTTTAGGACAATTAATGGCTTAGGTTGGGATTGACCTGTATGTTATCCCCCCTCTCTTACCATTGAGATGTTGTGATAGGACACGCTCATCCTAACAATTCAGGGAAGTCGATGTTTGATACGTGAAATTTTGCATAAAAGACGAGCATGTCCATACATGTATAAATATATAATAGACAATGGCGGGGATCGATTGATCGTGTGAATCTCGCAAGCAAGTAACTACGACTTCTTCCCTCAACCATATCAAGCACATCAAACAGAAATATAAAACATACACGCCAACCATACACATGCAAGTATGAGTTAGTAAAACTATAAACATAAATAACATCAAATCTATTTTAGGATCTAATACACACATAAAAAGTGGCAAAAAGAGTCTAGCCAATTAAACTGAAAATAAAACTGTGGGAGGGGTATTACATCCACCTCCCCTAAAATTAGGTTTACTCTTGGAAGCCTACAAACAAATAAGGATATGCATCTCTCAATCACGAAGCATCTTACTAAGACAAAAGAAAAAATGATATCTATAAACAAGTCGAAAAATAAGGACATGATATTGTTGGTATTGTGGCGACTAATCATGTAGTGGGTGTTGATACTGTGGACCTAAAATGCATGTTAAGTGGCTGAGATGTATAATGCATTGTATGTTGGTATACTATTTTTGCTAGATAATAAGAAAGGTTGGACGACTGTGTAGGTAGATGTAGTCCAGGGCTTGGGTGAACCACGTTAAATCTGTGTGTTATCTGTATTCAAATTGTTTTCTTTTTTTATTTCTGCACATAACTGTTTATTCTTATATTGTTCTGGATCTGTCAATATCTAACATACATATAGTCATTAAAAGCAATATAATTTTAGTTTAAGAATAAACCAAAAATCACATTGATCGACCATTCATTATTTAACAATTTAAATAGATCTAAATCTTTATTCATTCATTATTATAGAAAATATATAGCAATCAATTGTATAAAACACACATTTGTATTTATATCAAATAATAACTCGAGAGGTTCATGTGTACCTAGTTAATGCAATACTTGTATAAAATCCAATTCGAACATACAAGTCTAATTTCATACCTCTAGGTTTATAAATAATAGTCTGAAATATAAAAGAGTTATATGTCTAAGTTTTGTTTCAAATTTTCAACTGTTTAGACATCTAGTGGCCGTATAAACTCCTAGAGATCTCAATGTAGAAACTCGGGCTCTGATACCAAATGTAATGTCCCGCCAGAGAATCCAAGATGATTTAACCTAAAAAATGTTGCTATGTTTACAAAATAATTTTTTTCTTAAAAGTTTACAAACAATAATAAATAACAAAGCGGAAAAAATATAACATAAGACAATACATACTTACAATTGTAACTCATTTATATATTACAAAAACTAAGGGTTCCATGACGTAGAATTATGTAAGTTAATTAATCTACTAAATACAACAAATAATATACAATCTCCATATAATGCAAATGAATAACAAGTACAACCTCATATAAATGACCACATACACACAACTGATACATCAAGATACACATAATGAAACAACATCCACTACACAAGTCATAGTGTATGTAACAATAACCGAGTACAAAGTATAGTAAAACATCCTAAAATTATCACATTTAAAATACTAATACAAGGTACAAATATAACACCTTAAGATAGATGTGAACAAGCATCCAATGAAGAAAAAGAAGAAGGTAACTGATACAAGCATCATCCAGCATCATCAGACATCAAAATCTCAATGGTAATAGAATCACTACCACCTAACCACGTGGAACCAAAGGTCCACTCTCACTGTGCTGAGGAGATAACAACAGACCTCACTCAGATAACAATCACAAAATCCAACACATCAAAATAACTAAACAATGGATCATGAAGGCTCTCTATCTCAAAAAGTACCACCAACTAATGATAAAGAAAAGATAATAAATATCAAAATACCAAGTACCAAAACACCAAATACTAAATACCAAAGACATACCACCAAAGGCAAATGCAGAAACTAAGGAGAATTAAGCTATATACTATAGGAGTGTCATCACATGGACAACTACTTGAGTTATCCTAGACTGGTCTTTCTAGACCCCGGGCCCTCAAGCGTTTATTAGATTGAGTTACATTAGACTGGTCACTCTAGACTCTGAACCCTCAACATGATCCATGCAAAACCAAAATACCCTCTTATGAAGACGAGGAATTCTAATCATACCTACTTTTTAGGTATCATCTCATTCTCATCCTTAGCCTATACAAGCACTTAAGGCATGGGCGAGACACACAATTATCTTATTTAATATTTATCTAACAAATTTATTAAATTATCACTTATTACACAACTTACAATAGGTTATCCTAGTACTGACCACTTTAAGTCTTGAACCCTTATTATAAGTCACTCCCTTAAGATGCACCTATTTAACCTCCCCTAGGTCCACGAGTCATAAATAGATTTTACAAATCAAATAAACAACAATAACCAATTTCAGTTCCATAAAAGATAACTAGAACTCACAGTGGTCCTCAAACCATAATCCCACAATTACACACTGGTCGTCAAACCATAACATCATAAACACATACTCTCTCAAAAAATTCAATAACTAATAAGCTTAAAATGAACAAAGGTTGGGTAAAAAGATTGAAACCAATATCACATTACAAACATTGTAACTATCTATGCCAAACTAAAAAGATAAAACCTCAAGCCTCTGGTAACAATTCCTAAAAGCCAACTTAATGCTACCCATATTGACAATCAAGCACAACAACCAAAAAATTCAATAATAAACACATCAATATTAAATTCTCATCAAATAATATTTAATTATATATCATTATTATTCTTATTTTTATTTTTCTAAAAAAATTCTCGAGTATGATTTTAATTTTTTTTTCTTCTAAAAATAGAATACCACTACATGCAAATAAATATATCTTTCTCAAATAACATGCAACTAAATATATCTTTCCTAAATAACATGCAACTGAATATATCTTCCTTAAATAACATGCAACTAAATATATCATTCCTAAGTAACATGCAATTGAATATATCTTCCTTAAATAAAATACAATTAAATATATCTTTCCTAAATAATATGCAATTGAATATATATCTTGTTTAAATAACATACAACTAAAAATATCTTCCCTAAATAACATGCAACTCAATATATCTTCATTAAATAACATGCAACTGAATATATATTTCATAAATAACATGCAACTCAATATATCTTCATTAAATAACCTGCAACTGAATATATCTTCCTTAAATAACATGTAATTAAATATATCTTTCGTAAATAACATGCAATTGAATATATCTTCCCTAAATACCATGCAACTGAATATATCTTCTTTAAATAACATGCAACTGAAAATATCTTTTCTAAATAACATGCAACTGAATATATCTTCTTTAAATAACATACAATTGAATATATCTTTTCTAAATAACATGCACCTGAATATATCTTCTTTAAATAACATACAACTGAAAATATATTTTCTAACTAACATGCAATTCAATATATATTCCCTAAATAACATGCAACTGAATATATCTTTCCTAATAACATGTAACTAAATATATCTTCATTAAATAACACACAACTCTATATTTCTATTTCAAAAGCATGCATTTTCTGTAAAAATGAACTCTTTCAAAACCTTCAAAACCATGGAATGTCATAATTGAAAACAAATCAAGGCAAAACTTTTAAAGAAAATCCTAATCAAATTGTTCTTCCAAACAATTCCCTAACATTTTGTATTATCAAAGAAACACATATTTTTAATAAACGCTCATCATTTACACAAAAGATCTAATCAAACATGAAGAAGACAATAATTTTAATAAAAAAATTTTGAAGATTTTAAAGCCTACCTTAATACATAAAGCTGAATTGAAAATCAATTCCAAATCTTGAAAACCCAAAGTTTTCAAAAATACCAAAACTTTAATCTTCCAAAAAAATTTCAAGAGAAAATTCTTTAAAACCTGATTGAATTCTCTCTCTAAATGGTCTTCTAACTCTCTTATATAGAAAACTCAAATACCAACATTGAAAGAATGCAATTTAAAAAATAAGACGATCTCCACTTTAAAAATAATAAAAGAATTATTTAACTTAAAATCTCAAAAATGAGAACTCAACTCCAACATTGTTTTTATCAACTTTAATTTATTAAAAGAATTATTTATTTAATTTTCTTCAACTTGATGTCACTTTAACTCAACTTGATTTTAAAAGGTTAAGTTCTACTTTTATAATAAAGTGTTTTTTAAGTTGCATTATTTAATTTAAAATATGCAACTCAACTAATAACCACTTCACTCAAATTGTACATTTAAATTTAATTTTTATTTAATAATTATTAAATTTTTGAATTAATTAATTTTGACTTTGCAATTAAATTATTTATTAAACATAGGTAATTAATTAATTCTCATTAATTAATTAACCTTATATTAATATTTTAATGTATCATAAGGTGTAATTATTTAATCTCATTTAATTAATCTTAATTAATTTCCCAATCCATTTTAACACCAAAACCACATCAAACCACATGACATTCAAGCATGAAGCAAAATCAACTAAACCAAAATGCAACAATCAAGCCTAAAGGAAGAGCTCACGAATTTACGTCACCTTGACGAATTCAGATAGGTAGAAAATCAGATACTCGTCTACTATTTTAGGATAATTAATGTCTCTTACCATTGAGATATTGTGATAGGGAACATTCATCCTAACAATTCAGAGAAGTCGATGCCTGATACCTAAAATTTTGCATAAAAGATGAGTATGTACATACATGTATAAATATATAACAAGCAATGGCGAGGATCGGCCAATCGTGTGGATCTCACAAGCAAGTAACTACGACTATGTCCCTCAACCATATCAGGCACATCAAACAAAAATATAAAATATATACGTCAACCATACACATGCAAGTATGGGGTCAGTAAAACTATAAACATAAATAGCATCAAATATATATGAAGATCTAATACACACATGAAAAGTGGCCAAAAGAATCTAGCCAATTAAACTGAAAAGAAAACTATGGGAGGGGTATTACACAGTGCCTCATTCGATGGTGCCTTTGTTGATTCCTTCTTCATCGACTCCCCCTCACCCTTCTATAGTCTCCATTGTCGATCTCTCCTCAATAGGTATCCTCGGTCCACCCTTTGTCTCACCAACCTCTCCCCCTCCTCCTATGACAACTCCTCTGCAGCAACAACATCTCCCATTGACCCTAAATATCCCCTCTCTCCCTGCAGCCTATGTTGCCCTGTACTCTAGGGTCTGTTGTTGCTAAACCATGGATCTCCTTGTCCTCTGCCTCTCTTCCCTCTCTCTCTCTCTCCTCTCCCAGCCCCTCTACCCTGTGGATTGTCAGGTGGCTCCTTTTAATCTGGTCTAGGGATTCACTTAGTTGGATCAATAAACATTGGAAAGGGGTGATCAATCAAGTGTTATCTGTATGTAGGGGTGACACCGACATCGGTGGCATCAGGAAGGTACTCTGAGTCGACCCCAATAAGATCCCTTAGGTCTTGTACGACAACTATGTAGGAAGGTCGTGGCCCGCAGTCTGCCTCCTCATCTAGAAACTGAGCATATATTGCAAACTCGGTCGATGTATCCTGCCTTCGACCGAACTGGCGCCAAATTTTGCTAATACAAAAATGCTCAACTATGGGAGCACACCTGCAAAATTATGAAGCATGTCAGGACTAAAGAATAGAAGTATACACATATGCAAAATTGTAGTGACAACAATATCTCAAAAATAATAGAAGCATATTTGCAATTTAGTGTCCTGTTGGAAAATATATAGGACAACTCTTGCACTGAACCTAACCACCTCTCGCAACCTATGTATGGCCGCCATACCATAGGAGACATATCATCTAACTATCAATTCCAAAATGCAGTCTTTCTCGAATTGGGCTGGTGGATATAACCTATATAGTGAAAAATATATGGCGTACCCACTCCTCGATCAACATGTGTCCCTGGGAGAGCTATGGAGATATGGTCCCAGGCCCATATCTAGAAAAAATAACTCATGTCACCATGCTCATGCCCCGTCGGTACACAATCTCATATAGCTCCTTGTACATGTGGCATAATAAGCAGGCTCCCTAGCTGAATATATGAGGCCTTCTCAACATCTCATACAAAATCCGACCCTAGCCGCACTGAAACCCATGTTGGTTGTGATCAGGTGCAGTGACACAACCAATCAACCCTACTAGCATGCACACCAATGAATAGTCGTAGTCGTACTACCTCAACATGTAATCCCAAGTGATGTGTCGATCCAGGATGGTATCATTAGCAAAGACTCGCCTCAGTACTATGATCTTCTCTGTCATATCCTAATCATAAAATACTAACTCCCCAGCTATAGGCAATCTGAGGATCTGATACACATCCTT
The DNA here is from genome assembly GCA_027943335.1 of Chamaecyparis obtusa. Lineage (NCBI taxonomy): Eukaryota > Viridiplantae > Streptophyta > Pinopsida > Cupressales > Cupressaceae > Chamaecyparis > Chamaecyparis obtusa. The sequence continues at coordinate 41,494 of BSBK01014835.1, read as the reverse complement.
GGGAGTGATGGTAATCTCACCAGTGGGAAAATGGAAGGTATTATGCTCACTGTGAAATCTCTCAGCTAATGTGGTCAATAGCCTGTCATTAACACGAATGTCAGGCATAGTGGTGAGCTTCCCAAGCCCACACTAATCAAGCATAGCTAACTCCTGTTGTGATAGATGACGAACCAATCTCAAAGCTTGTGGGTAGGCACATCAGAAGATACAATCTGGTATTCGCATCTGCAAAAGAAACACAAGGGAAAACATCAATAATCAATCCAAATCATGAGAAAAATCTATCTATATTGAGCATCAAAGTATCACAAAGCTATATTTATTAAGCATCTCTACAAGGCTACAAATGCACTACAAAGAAAACAAAATAATTCAACAAGGCAAAAAGTGCACATTTGACTTATGCGATGAAACAAAAAGTTTCAGTTTATCGTGCGATGACACTCATTAAGTTGTGCGATATGATTCCTCAATACGATAAAGTTCTCCATATTGTACGATGCAAGGGTACCTATTGTACGATGAAAGAAAAAGAAAGGTGTGATACAATATATGATTCTAGTTTATTGTACGATATCAAACTAAAAGGGGTGCAATGAAACTGTTTCATCACATGACAAACTAAACAACCCTAAAACACGTGCAAAAATTAACAAAGTTGACAAAAATTTACACAATCACAAGTTGAGATCGAGTACTTACTAGTGCACCATATGATCGAGGCCGATTGTGATGCCTGTGAAGCTCAAATTTGTGATTATAGACTAGAATCGATATCTTTCGATCTCTAGAAGGCTCTGGGCTCTCAAAGTCAATTGTAGCAAATAATTTGAAAATGACCCCTGCAGACCCCTTTATAGATTTTGACCTAAAACTCAAAGTGCTCGAAATGCCATGAAAATTGTACCCTTAGCTAATTTCGGCGTCTTGAATCTATTTTCGAGATCGAGATTGAAATCCAAGTTCATTTTGATAGACTGCAACTGATTGAATATCTTGAAGGAGAGTTTGACAATTAATTGGATATTTGAAAGATAACGATTGATAATCACCAAGCTACTAAGGTATATGTGAGACATTAAATCAGTTAATATATTGTCATTGATGTCAACTAGTTTTGATGGTACTTATCATGATGGTTACAAACATCTAAAGAAGGAAATAATGTTGAAGGAATGAGATATCTACATGAAGATGAGATCTATGAGGAAGATATGGATATGGTATTCATTGGGTAACTTATTGATGAGTTTATGACATTATGTTAGTGATTTGATTGTATTACATGATTATGTTATGGATTGAAGGTCAAGAATGAACAAGTTTACGTGGTCAGTAAATGAAGAACTTAGTATACACTGAATTGAAACAGTGTACACCGAGCAAGTGTAGTGTATACCGAGTATAGTGTTAACCGAGTTAGAAGTCACCGACACATTGTGGTATTGACCAAGTGAGAGAAATAAATGAAACATATGACTGTCAACTAAAGATGATGAGCTTAACAATTAATGATGATTCTGAGGTCAAAGATAATGTTTGTTATGATGATCAAATAACTAACAAAATTCAAGGATGATCAGATGAAGGAGAATGAAACGTGTTACTGACACAACTGCCGAGGAAGATTAAAGTGACAAAATTAACGATGAAGATTAAGAGGCAAAATCTATGGCTGGAAATAAAACGGTTTATGATGTCTATAAAAGGAGACAAAAGATTCATTATTAAGTCTGGAAGGAATTTGTGTGAGAAGATTTCATTCATGCGAAGCTGGTCAAACAAGTTGAAGATGGAATCGAGCAATTCTGTAGACAACATCGAGCGTCAGAGAAAGAAATTACCAAGCAGAACAGAGTTGGAGGAAACAAAGAGATTGAATTGACATTATTGGCCAGAGGTATTTTTAGCTTAGCATGGATATGAGAATCTACAAAAAAAAGTTGTATTTGAAGCAAATCATTACTATCGCATTCTAACCATTGTTACAGATAAATCTTTTAACCGAGTGGGACTTAACAATATTTTTTATTTCAATATGACATTCAATGAATGTTGATTGTTTTATTGTTGACCCCATCGTAAATATTTGGTCACGAAGAACCGTTAGTGATAAATCCTCTAACCAGGTCACACCTTACAGTGTGTTATTGTAACATTTAACAGGGTTGGCTCTTAACGGAGCTCACTTCAGAACAGTTCAAAATTATTTTGGGTTACCGGTCCCAGGTGGTTTTTCCCCTAACAGGGTTTCCACATTAAAAATTAAAGTGTTATATGTGTATGGATGTGTTGAATTGTTATTTTACTTTACACATTACTATAACTGGATTGATTGGTAAATACAGTAGATAATTTACTACTATTCGGTAGATGAACAAAAAGGCACATTTGAAGTTTTACCAAGTTGATTAAATTATTTGAAAGATTTGTTTTATACATCAGGGAGTGTTTGGGACTGTAGGATAATTGGACTTAACTGATTCACCCCCCCTCTTAGTTATCTAACACATTTACCTAGTCAAATTATAAAGTCAACCCTTCTTGGTCAAATGCAATTGATTGTTGACGCTATCACTTCTTGCTCACTTCCACCTTCATTTCTCGCATTCTTGAGGTCAATCCAATTCAAATCTATCACATCCAAGTGATTTTAATTTGGTCAACCCTGATCAAACTTAGTCCAACTTTGGTCAAAGCTAGTCAACATGACCTCAAAACAACTCAAATCAAGCTCTAATTTATTCTGAATCTGATGGTAATCTAATCTTGCCAATTTGACATTGCTTCTAATCTTGATTAGTGATCTTCATCAGCTGGATCTTACTTTGACCCCACTGCCTCATTTCAATTTTGATCTTGAGGAGACATGACAATATAGAAAATCTTCTTCTACAATCAAACCTAATCAACAAAATTAATTCAAGCTTCATGGCTTGGGGCATCTCAGCTTCATCGGGAACCATATCAGGTTGATATTCTTCATATCTCTCTGAGAGACTGAGCTCATCACTTCATATCAAGTCACTTGGACACACATCTATTTGATCTCTTGGGGCATGCCAAGTTCACCAAGACCCATATTAATCTGACATCATTCTCGGGGCATATTAGGTTCATCAAGACTCATATCAACCTAATATTTGCTCTCAATCAGGTGATTGGATTCTTCAGAATCCTTGTCGAAGAAATTATCTTAAGCTCTTTTGACATTGATCAGTTTCATTGCTTCATATCAAACTAGTTAGTTGTCATTATCTTTAGATAGATATTCAATCTCATCGCATCATATCAAGTTGCACACTCTGGTCTCTCTCATCAGTCTTCTCTCAATCAAGTCTAGACCTGATTTCTTTAATCTTCAATCAGTCTTCACTCAATCAAGTTCAGAGCTGATTTCTTAAATCTCCAACCGGTCTTCATTCGATCAAGTTCGAAGTCAATTTCTCCTTATCATAAATAGTCCCGCTGCTTCGTAGCAGTCTGTTCTCTGACTTATCTGCAATTTATTCTTTGAATCAACGTGTTGCTCGCACATTGATTCAAAGAGGGGCAAATGTAATCACCCAAAATTTGTCTAGTAAAACCTAAGCCCCTAATTTTGATCAATTTTCCTTAAGCAAAATTTTAAATCTCAAATGAATAATTTACTAGACATAGTTATGTAAGAAACTTGGATAATCCCCCTTGCATAATTAAATCATTTCTAATATCAAAACTTGAAAAATCATTTAATTGTAAAAAAAAACCTTCCTTTTAATATAAAGTCCTAGTACCTTTATTAAAAGAGCACATTGTGTAACTTAATCTTGATTAGATGACAATTAAAAAGGGATTTTTTATTTTGTCTTATTCTCCAATCAAGTTTGGCCAATCAAATTTTTTGAATCCTCTCACATGGATTGATCTCTCTCGCCACTCATCTCTACCTAACATCTTTTACCTCTTAATCTCCACCCTTCATTCTTGAGGCACTTTTTAAAAAAAGGAATCTCTTCCTTGGCTCAAAGGGTTCCCAACACCTAGCATTTTCATAATCTTGTTATTATCGAGTTTTTAGTTGTTTTCATCATAGTTTCTTGCACTCATAGCTCTTTTGCATACTTAATTTAGCTCATTTCTAGAATAATCTTGCATTATTATCTAGTTTGCTTTCATAGTAGTATCAATGTTGTTAGCTTAATCTTTCATTATAGCTTCATTCTAGCTTTGCATTGCTTAGATCATTTTGGAATGGTGAATGCAAGTATTGCATCTCATTCATGAATTGAATCTTCCATTTTTGGAGTAGTCAAGTCACTAATCCTTCATGTCAATTTGATGAGCATTACAAAAAGATTAAACTCGCTTCAACTAGGAAGCAATAAGTCACTTTCGAGGGTTTAGTTGTTCATTTGATTTGAACTCTTGTACCTAAATTATTGAGTTAATAGTTTATTTAGTGTTGGTTGCATTCCAATTGAGTACCAATTTTATACCACACACTTGGGAAAAGGGAGGAGAACTACCTTCAATCAAACATCCTAAGCTAAGGGGAGGCAAAATGTTGAATCAAATCTTTTTTGGGCAGGCTAGGAATTTGTCATCTGGTATTCATAGGGGCTTAACCTCTCTGGTCAAATCTCTGGTGTTGTCACTCACTCACGACACGGTGTACCACATTCCCTTCATGGTTGGTCGGAGAACAAGAAGCCAAAGTCCTAGACATAGGACTCACCCATTCATATCATGTCATGGGAGGCACTACAAGGGTCCGAGTTAAGGAAAATTCATCCTAAAGTAAGTGTGATTCTCCTAAAAAAAGGACATGGTATTCAGTTCTATACAGAGGCAGACAAAAATAGCCTAAATAAGGGTCAAAATAGAAGACTGCACTTCCTAAAATTCATCTTCCCGAGGAGCACACTACAAAAAAATGAACAAATTGGATCACAGCTATGAAATTTCAACACATGGCACAGTGATTAATAAAAAAGGAAAAGGCACTCAGTACACAGTCACATGATTTATTAAGAGAAAACATGCCAAGGTGAGAGAGATTAACGCCCTAGAAGTATGTGTTACAGTATACACCCCTGGACTACAAGTCATAGGGTCTTGTTCTCAGAAAGGTAAAAACCTTGCAAATGATATAGTTTTAACATTTGCCTACATAACCAAAGTCTAATATTCCAACCTTTTGTTCTTACAAATCATTAGGGTTTTATAGAACAAACCTCAGTCGAAACTGATCTCAAAATTATTATAATTTAGTTACAATTGATTGGCATGCCAAGAAATCTGGCATGGATTGCTCAAGTTCCTGTGCGGTGGGAATATGTTTGAATTAGATTGGTTTATAGCAGCATGCCTTCTAGTTGGACTTAACCAAAAACCCATGGAAGCCTAATCAAAGATGTCATAATTGTACAGGTCTATCTAAGTGTCGAAAAGAGAACAACTATCTAGAAAGGTCATTAGTTGTGGAGTCCTTTCCAAGGAAAATATTTTTTAAAGTGCGTCGGTGAGCCTTGTTGAAGCGAGAATGTCTAGAGACATGTGGTGGGCTGATGGAACTTTGGGAAGTTCATTCTTTATGAAGTAAATAGAAACTCTGTCGAGATGATGCATGTCAGCTGACATTGGGACTTGAAAATTGTGAACCACTCTGCATGATTGGAGACCGAAGGTAAACACTGGAAGTGTTTAAGGTGATGTAGGAGTCTATAGATAATAAGGATGAAGATCTTCGGGTAGAGAAACCATTCATACTTCTATTCATAAGCCTCAAGATAAATTACCTTCTACCCAACATGATCCAGGATTCAGTGACTATAACCCTAATGTTCCTCCTAATCCTCCTAAAGAGTATCATGTGCCTCAAGCTAACCCTATCTCTCAACCAAAACCACCTTTGGAGTTTCTCTTTCCAACACCATTTCATGATCCTTCACCTTATGATGACTCTAAAGCTTTGGCTAGATGAATTTATATAAATATCAAGTATCATTCTAGGATAATATTTCCTTATAGATTCCGTCAAAACCCACACAATCCTAATGGTGAATTTTCATGCTCTTTTCATTATTCTAATAAGAATTCTCTTTGTTATTGTGTTGAATTTAGATAATTTGTTTACAACTTGATTCATAAAAGTCTCCTTCATGTAACATTGGATATCATACAATTTCTTCATATCCAAGGAAGACCTTAGCTGTTCTTTTTCCTATTATGTTTCTCTCCATTATGTAAAAACCTCTTTGTATAATGAGCTTGAGGGCATCATATTAGGAAAAATTCCCTCGTGTTCTCTCAATTGGGGGGCACAGGGTCATCATTATTTATTTTCTTCTTTCAAGGATGCATTTTCTCCCTTTGCTAGCATGTTTCTTTTTTACATCCTTCTAGCATGCATTTGTTATGTTTTCTTGTAAGTGCATATCTTTTATACATAAGAAAAGACTTAGGGAGCTCAATGTGTCTTCCCTTTTCCTTTTTATGCAGTCAATATCAGTTGTGATCTTGTGTCTTTTATAATATGACATACCTTCTTTGCAAGGATTTGTTGTTGTACACAAGGATTTTCATCTCGAGTTGCCACCTTATGCTTGCACTTAGGGTCTTTATTGGATTGCTCTTCTATTTCATATTTTCTCTTTCAAAATATCCTTTATCTCTTTGTTGCTCATCTCATTTATACTATGATGTCCTCACATGTATTGATGCAGTCATGGAAGGAGTTTCCCTAATGGATTTTCCCTAACATAGGAAAAGGTATCCTGAATATTAAATCTCAAACCATTAATATATCTAGCCACCTTTTCCTTAGTCTTCCTTGTATGCTTCTTGAACAATTCCACTCCATAATCCTCAGGTATGAATTTAGCTTTTGATCTAGCAACCACCACCCTCCATCTAGTGATTTTCACTTCACCATGCTCCTCTCTATCTTTCTCCAATTCTTTCCACCATAAGGCAACATGACCCTTCAACTTAGTATGTGCTAACCTAACCCTCAACTAGTTCACCAATCCAATCTATGAAATCCTAATGCAAGGGCAGGGAAGGTAAAGGTAGATCAAGGTTAATTGACTCTACTTAAACCCACAAACAAGCCCTGCTCAGAGTTACACACAGAAGCAATATGAAACCACATAAAAACAGTGAAAACACAAGGGATATGAGACAAGAAACTGGCAACACCACTGGTGCAATTATCATAAAACCATCAACATGCCCAGCTGTGAGGCCTTTCAGGTTTCGGCCTTATACAATGAAATTATGTAATCAGAATCACAACTCACATTCAATCTTCCTTTCTACTATCCTCTACTTGGAACTACTTTAACACGACCCACGCTCTACTCTACATCAACCCAAGCTCCAAATATATAGCTAGTAAAGCCACAAGTCGACCAATTAGGCTTTTAATTACAATATAGGTCCACTCAGGAGGAGAAACCAAAACTAAAGCAAGAAAGAAAAAAACATGATGCGTCATTACAATTAGGTCCACACATGATCCAAGAACATATTCCGAACTTCGCAAGATCCAATTCCCCCACACGGAACCGCACAAGGTGAAATACCACACGTTTCCTGTGAAACTGGTGGAGAATCGACACCCAAGGGAAATGGCGATAACTTCCAGGTCCGAATGAATTAGGATGTGCACCCTTAGGAGAAGGTCCCAAAATAGGTCCATGGAATAGCATTAACTGCGCAAGGCAAGAAACCAACTGCAACAACGGCTACAAAACAAACATCAGACAGGTACAAGAAACAAAAAATGTTGTTGGCGATGCAAGATTGCTCAAGACCCAAGATGCTCCTGCATCAGACACCTGGGGTAACAAAAGAATTGACGTCTACATCAGGCGATGCTCATATTCTGACCTAAATCATAAAGATCCAATTCATCTTGTGTAATCCATGAACTATCTTCAACTGACGTGTTTTTCCACTGAACTAGGTATTCCATGTAGTATTTTCCTCTTGTACTCTTGCTCACTCTACTATTCAAGATCTTCTCAATGTTGTCTTTGTTCTTCTTAGGATAATCCAGATCATCTTCCATCTCATTATTTGATTCAAAGTACTCAAAGATATCAACAATGTTCAATATAAGTGATATATCCATGTCCTCTGGCAATTCCACTTCATAAGCATTTCCACTGTCAAACTTCTTCAGAATCTTACAAGGTCCAAATTTCTTCATTTTCATCTTGTTGTATGTACCAACTGGAAATCTATTCTTCTTTAAATGAATCATAACCTCATCTCCAACTTCAAAAGATTTATGCCTCCTCTTATCTGCTCTTTGTTTATATTTTAGATTACTGTCCTCCAAATTCCTTTTAACTTTATCATGAAAAGTTCTCATGAAGACTGCAAAATCTTCAGCTTCAACACTTCTTCTTTTCTCAGTAGGTAAATCTCTCAACTCCATGGTTCCTTTAGGATGAAATCCAGTAACAATCTCAAATGGTGTCCTCTTAGTGCTTCTATTCACAGAATTATTGTATGCAAACTCTTCTTGCTCCAAAACTAAATCTCAATTAGCAAGCTTATCTCCAACTAAACATCTCAACAAGTTTCCCAAACTTCTATTCACAACTTCAGTCTGTCCATCTGTCTGAGGGTGAAATGTAGAACTAAACTTCAACTTAGTATTCATCTTCTTCCAAAGTGTTTTTCAAAAGTAACCAGTAAACTTAGTATCTCTGTATGAAACAATAGATTTAGACAAACCATGCAATCTTAGCACTTCCTTGAAAAATAATTTAGCTACATGTAATGCATTAGATGTCTTCTTACAGGGTATGAAATGAGTCATCTTTGAAAATCTGTCAACCACTACCAAAATAGAATCATTACCTCTCTGAGTTTTAGGCAACCCAAGAATAAAGTCCATACTCACATCTTCCCAAGGTCTATCAGGTACAAGAAAAGGTGTTTACAATCCCAAATTCTGACTAGTTCCTTTTGCAACTTGACAAATTCTACAACCTCTAACCATTCTCTGTACATCCCTATAAATCTGCGGCCAAAAGTATCTATTTGAAATCAATTTCACAGTCTTATCAATCCCAAAATGTCCAACAAGTCCACCACTATGCTTCTCCCTTATTATATTCTCTCTCATAGATCCTCTAGGTATGCACAATTGAACTCCTTTAAACATCATGTCTTCTTGAATGAAATAATCAGTCCACTTATCACTTACTATTTCTTCCTTATAGGCTTTCCAAGGCTCTGCAAAATCAATGTTAGTTTCATACAAACACTTCAAATCATCAAAACCAAGTACCTCAACCCTTACTTCTGTCAGCAAACTTATTCTTCAGCTCAATGCATCAGCAACCTTATTCAACTATCCACTCTTATGCTTCAATGAAAAGGAAAAATTCTGCAAAAATTCAACCCACTTCATGTCTTTGATTCAATTTATTATGACTTCCCAAATGCTGCAAAGCTTTATGGTTAGTATACAACACAAAATCTGTAGGCATCAAATAATGTCTCCATTTCTTCAAAGCTTGAACAATAGCATAGAATTCCTGGTCATAAACTAAATATTTTCTCTTAGCATCATTCAACTTCTCACTAAAGAAAGCTACATGTCTTCTTTCTTGACTCAAAATAGATCCAATTGCACTACCACTAGCATCACATTCAACTTGAAAAACTTTACCGAAATCAGGCAAAGCAAGTGTAGGCAATTCTGCAATTCTTTGTTTCAAAGTTTCAAAACTCTTTTGTGCTCCATGTGTCCACTTGAAATCCCTTATATCTCCCCTCATGGTTTCAGTTGTAGCATTACAAATAGAACTGAAATTTCTGATAAACTTCCTATAAAAACTTGCCAATCCATGAAATGATCTTACCTCTCCAACATTCTTTGGTGTAGGCCAATCAAGTATAGCTCTCACTTTCTTAGGATCCATCTTCAATCCATCAGCTGAAATTACAAAACCAAGGTATACAATTTCCTCTTTCATAAATGAACATTTCTTCAAGTAAATCAACAACTTTTATTCCTTCAATATCTGCAATACTTGTCTGATATGCTCAAGATGTTCTTCCTTAGTCTTACTGAATATCAAAATGTCATCAAGATATACAATCACAAACTTACCCAAAAATATTTTCAAAACTTCATTCATCAGCCTCATGAAAGCACTAGGTGCATTAGTCAGACCAAAAGGCATAACCAACCATTCATACAAACCTTCATTAGTCTTAAAAGAAGTTTTCCATTCATCCCCTTCTCTAATCCTAATCTGATGATATCCACTTTTCAAATCAATCTTTGTGAAATACTTCACTCCACTCAAACTATCAATTATGTCATCCATCATAGGCAAAGGAAATCTGCACTTTACTATTATCTTGTTTATAGCTCTAGAATCAGTGCACATTCTCCATTCTCCATTCTTTTTAGATGCTAACACAATAGGTACTGCACAAGGACTCAAAATTTCCCTAATCAAACCTCTCTCAAGAAATTATTGCACTTGTCTGTTCAACTCATTCTTTTCATCTAGTGTCAACCTATGTGGTGCTTTATTAGGCAAACTAGCTCCAGGTATCAAATCCATACAATGACTTATACTTCTCATAGGTGGTAAACCATCAGGCACATTATCAAAAATGATGTCATGAAATTCAGTCAACAAAGGTTTAACCTCAGGTGCATGTTCTAACTCATCTTGTTTCCCAGTTTTCCTTGGAATTAAAGCAAAACAAATATTTTGTTCTTTCATTTCTCTTGCAAATGTTTTACCATCAACCAAGCATACTTTGACTATGGTACAGTGACCTTCATCAAACTTTTCTACCAAAGGCAATAATACTTTCCATCCATCCAAATAGTATATTGATTCAATCTACCATCATGCAAAGCTTTCCTATCATACTGCCAAGGTATACCCAAAAGACTATGACAACAATCCATAGGCATAATATCACACAAGACTTCATCATGATAATTTGCAATTTTGAATTTAACAAGGCATTGTTCACTTACAAGTAGTTTATGCTCCTTCTAGATCCAAGACATATGGTATGGTTTAGGATGTTTCAATCTCTGCAGCTGCAATTTACTAACTAGTTCTTTGGATGCCAAATTATCAGAACTTCCACTATCAATGATTACTTTGCAACATTTGTCAGCGATCTTACATCTAGTTTTGAACAAACTTTTCCTTAGAATAGGTTCTTCATTAGCTTCTTCATTACACAATATCTTTCTTAGCATCAAGTTCTCACCATGTTCAGGTTCATTAGACAATTCCTCAACTTCTTCGCAAGCCAAATTATTTCTGCTATTACCTCTAGTCTTCTTTCCAGAGTTAGTACATTCAAAAGCTCGATGTCCTTCTTCACCACATTTGTAACAAGTACCTTTAAACTAAGATTTATCATCTCTTTTCCCATTAGTATTATTCCTAGAGTAACCAGTATAGCTACCTCTAGAGTAATTACCTCTTTTACCAACAGGGTCATCTTTCCATCCTTTACCTTGTACTACATTGTCAGATCTGCTACTTTCTCCATAAGATCTGCCTCTACTTCTTTGAAATCTGCCACCTCTTCCTCTTTGTCTTTGATCATGTCTTTTTGTCAACCTTTCTTCTGCCTTCAAATAAAATTGGTATGCTTCTTCCACACTATCCATTTTAACATAACTGACCTCATCTTGAATCGATGTCCTCGAACCATTTAGATATCTAGCCACCTTCTCAACTTTATCATCCACATGTCCAGGTCTGATATCCAACTTGTAAAATTACTTAGTATATTCTTTCACACTCATGTCCCTTTGTCTCAAATTATGCATTTTCCTCATCAAACTAACTTGGTAGTCAACTAGAAGAAACTTCCTCTTCATCTTTCCAAGCATTTTCATCCATTTCTTGATCTTTTCTTTCTCTCTTCTGTCTCTCAGTTTGCAAATGATCCCACCAAAGAGATGCATGACCTTTCAACTTTGTGACTGCTATCTTAACTTTCTTATTATCAGGAGTACCTTCATACTCAAAATACTTATCCATCTTAGAGATCCAATCCAAAAGTGCATCGGTCTCAAGTCTTCAATCATAGAAAGCAACTTCAACTATAGGTCTAGAGATAACCTTAGACAAAACTCTGAAGAGTCTTTCCTCATCTTGTTCAACTTCAGGTTCAGGATTAGGTGCTTGCTCTTCTTCATCGCTAACATCTTCAAGATGTGTGCCTCTTCTCTAGTCTATCTCTACAGCTTCAAGCCTAGTTGCAATCTGCCTCAACATATCCATGATAGCATTATCATTTCCTCTACCACAAACCATCTTGACAATCAAGTTCCAGCAAGATCGTAACCTTCTGCAAGTTATAGGTCAGATCTCAGATCTACCACCCTACAACCAATCCAATAAGGTTCTCCACGATCCAATCCACAAGAAAGAACTTCACTTTGATACCACTTGATGCAAGGGCGGGGAAGGTAAAGGCAGATCAAGGTTAATTGACTACTTAAACCCACAAACAAGCCCTACTCAGAGTTACACACGGAAGCAATATGAAACCACATAAAACAGTGAAAACACAAGGGATATGAGACAAGCAATTGGCAACACCACTGGTGCAATTATCATAAAACCATCAACATGCTCGGTTGTGAGGCCTTCCGGGTTTCGACCTTATACAATGAAATTATGCAAGCAGAATCACAACTCACATTCAATCTTCCTTTCTACTATCCTCTACTTGGAACTGCTTTAATACTACCCACGCTCTACTCTACAAAAACCCAAGCTCCAAATATATAGCCAACAAAGCCACAAGTCGGCCAGTGAGGCTTTTAATTACAATATAGGTCCACTCAGGAGGAGAAACCAAAACTAAAGAAAGAAAGAACAAAACATGATGCACCATTACAATTAGGTCCACACATGATCCAAGAACATATTCTGAACTTCACAAGATCCAATTCCCCCACATGGAACCGCGCAAGGCGAAATACCACACGTTTCCTGTGAAATTGGCAGAGAATCGATGCCTGAGGGAAATGGTGATAACTTCCAGGTCCGAATGAATTAGGTCATGTGCCCTCAGGAGAAGATCCCAAAATAGGTCCATGGCATAGCATAAACTGCACAAAACAAGAAACCAACTGCAACAATGGCTAAAAAAAACATCATATAGATACAACAAATAGAAAATGTTTTTGGCGATGCAAGATTGCTCAAGACCCAAGATGCTCCTGCATCAAATCCTCAAGATGTAATGAACTAGAGAAATTAGAAACCTTCATTCTATGAATTTTACTTACTTGTGTCATTGCCCTCAGCAATATTTCTTCATCTACAATGATCTCAGCATCTACAATCTCAAGATCTTCGACAACTTCCTCATATTCATCCTCAACCTCAGGATTCCTTTGTATACAGACAATTAAAGCATTTTGGATCTTAGTTTGCATCTCATTCTTGAAGTCCTCCATCATTTCTTCTAGCCTTCTAGGGTTTATTATTCTAGGCAACATCTTCCTAATTCTCAGGTGTAATTGCTTCAAGTTCAACGATCCAATTACAAGGTGTTAATTGCCTCCCACTCAACGATCTATTAGCCACACTTGTAGCCTGCCTCCAACTTTGTGATCTATTTAACCTTTGGAATGCCTTCAACACTCAACAAGGTCCCCAAATATCAACAATCTTTTATGTGATCCCCTTGTGCAAGTCCTCTACAACTACGGACCAGATCCACAATCTTCCATCCCACAACCAACACATCTAGGGTTTCAAAAGCTTAGGAACTCGATCTGTTAACACAGGAACATCAACCTTATCCTAATACCATCTAACATAGTCATGGATGGACTTTCCCCAATGGAGATGGTCCAATCATGTAGCAAGAGTCAACACAGTGGAAATAACCAACTCATAAACAAGAAAAAATAATCAAGATGCTACAACAGATCTTCACATTATCACAAAATCAAGTATTTACATCATATTGGCTTGCAACATGTAGATTACAAACTTTGGGCATACATGCTTGATTACAACATAATTCCAGACCTAAACCCTAGTGCTAACCTTTAAAGGTTATCTTCCTAAGAATTGCCTAGACAAAGATCAAAAGCCTCAATATATAGAGCCTTCACATCGCATATGTTGGCCAAGATTTATCACCTTTTCCAAGATCAATAAGATGTAATACATAAATATAGGGTAGGACCCAAATTATAAAATATCATTGCCAAGATGAAGAAATATTGCGCGATCCAAGAGAGATGTCAACCAAAAATCCATGAACATTAGGATATGAGTCACCAAGCTTCGTCAATTGAAAAACTCCAACTGGCCAAAAGAACACGAAGAACACACTAGCCCAGACTTGAAATATATAAGATAACTCCTCAGCGAAGAATCCAATCAAGGTGTAAATGCAAACATAAGTCAAACATGGTGTCTAGAAGGTATCCTGAAGGTCGCATCAACAAATGATCCAAAACAAAGGAATGTCACTAAACTAAGAAAATTGGAAAACATGAACAAAACTTAAAGGAAATATTTTTGGGTGATGCAAGATTGCCAATGACCCAAGGATGCTCCTACATCATGTATGGACTTATTGTTTAGGATCTTTCTCTCTAATGAGATTAGTAGCCCCCTTACAATCTCTTCCTTGCTTGGAAGTACATATCTTACATACTTGAGGTTACCACTAAGTAGATATAAGGTCGCATCCTTCTTCTATTTTCATCTCTATGGATTTGTATTATTTTATGATGGTGCATTCTTTTTGGCATGGGATACTTTGTTTCACACAAGATCCTAACATATTTTCTTAACAATCCTTTACATGCCTCAAAAGGGCATGTCTATCATTCAATAATCATCCTCATCCTTTCATTTGTTTCCTTGATGATTTGTTTACTTTATATGTGATGTCTTTTCTAGCTTTAATATGTTTATTACAACTTATTTTGCTTGGAATTGTGTATCTCTTATGAAGTCACTATCATTAAGGGTGTATTATATATTTTATCTTGCCTTCATACTTGGGGGCCAAGGTTGCTTGTACATTCTTTTTTGTCTAAGTATATACTTTCCTTAGTGCAGTGGTATTTGTTTATCATGTAACATCATTTTATTATAAAGAATTGTTCATTTTGATTTGATATTCTCTCTTATGCCAGAGGTTTGCATCCTTGATCACAACCTCTTCTTTATTTTCAAAACTATGTTCATTATAAACAACTTCCCTTACTATGTGTTTCATAGTTTGTCATCCTTCATCAAGAATCCCTATTTCACCTTGTAACAGGGGGCTAAATGGGTGCATTCTTGTTCTCTACCCCCCCTCTTTGTCTTGAAGATGTTATCTTTGTTCAAGAACTTCTCTTGAAGGTAGATGTCTTGTAGACAAGATCTCTTCCTTTCAAGGGTCTCTTCCCACAAGTAGAATATTCTTTCATGATTATCTATATTCTTAGCTCACAAGACTCAATGCTCTAGCTAAGTTCATGGCATACATTGTTGTTTTAAGGATATCTTCTTGTGGTTGGAAGTAGGTATCCTTGATTATGTTCCTTATGATGTCTCCTAGGGTTGCATCATAAGGAGGGGGGCATACATACGACCTCCCTTGTACATTATGCATGACATTTCCAAAGTTGTAACAAAGACAAAACCAACATTTCCAAAGTTGTAACAATAACAAAGCTAACATTTCCAAAGCCAACAACAAAGTCACCCCGTGCACAAAACAAAGCCACCCTGTGCGCAAAAAAAAAGTTGCTTCGTGCGCAAATTTATCAAGGTGGGTTGACTAGCATGGCACACAAACTTGCTAGAACTTTCAATGTCATCTTTTGCAACATTCTATGTGTGGCCCACAGTAAGACATACAATCTTACAGGGCATGGTGGTCACACTTTGTGTGGTTCATAGTAGGACATACAATCTTATTGGGCTAGATAATTGCACCCCTCCCCCTCTCTCCCTCTCCACTCACATGGTTGTGCTAGTAAGTTACATCATAGAGTTGGTATCATCTTTGGTGATGCCCTTGTTCTTCCTATGTGATCACTTGTGCTCTTACAATAGCTTTCCAGACATGATATTAGTGGATGGGACATTTCTGGTCGAGGTCTTTTTCACTAGTTGATTTGGAGTTTTTTTTTAATACTAACCCCTTTTTGTGTGTTGTATCTTTTGTCTTTTCTTTTTCTTTTTGCTTCTTTCTTTATTTTTGTTCCCTTGTGCATGGATGTGGAGTTAATATCCTTGGTTTGGGGTCCTACGTCCTTAAACTTAGTGATGCCTTACCTCTTTGCAATTCACCTATCATCTCTCTCTTGATTGTTTCTCTCGTAATTCTTCTTTCTCTTTCTTTACCGTGAGCATGAGTTTGTCTCATACTCCCACTAAATTGGGGGCCAAATGTATCATCCTAAAAAGTAAACACTTGATTTGTGCTCATTTAGAATCATTTTAGGCCTACTTTAGTGTATTTCTTATGCTAGGACCTCATATTGCACCTAAATGCATACTTAATTCAGATATAGGTCCTCCTTCAAACTCGAGGTTGGCTCTAATTTCTATGCATATTTTCCATTTTTCATCTATTCATAATTCATCTCTCTTAGGTCCTTTTACATTCATTTCACATTTCGATATTTTCCATGATTTCCCAACAAACTAAGGCTTTCAAATCCCTCTCTTAGCACCCAACCTTAGGTCTCGGGCTGGATTTGAAAAAGTTTACCTAGACAAGGATGACTTAGGTTAGCCTTGTCCTAAATCTTTTTCATTTAGTGGGCTCTGGGCCCTATGTGGGGTTGTTTCTCCTAGGTGCTTAATCAAGGTCGGCCTTGCAAGATATTAGCCCCCAAATGTGTATAAAAGGAGACCTCTCCGTCTCAGTTTCACATCCAAAATTGGCATTATCAAGACTCCATGCGAGCATTATCAAGCAAGTTATTGTGCATCTAATGCATTCAAGTAGGCATCGATCAAGAATTCAAGTATTCAAGTTCATCCATGCATGCAAAGTATTTCCTTCCATAGAACTAGCTCTTTTCTCCATTGGAGGCCAAGCAAAGGAGTTTGACATCAAGGAAGGAGATCTACATTCATCCATCAAGTCTTCATCTTCTCTCCCTTCAACGTTGATGTGAATTACAACATGTACTACATGATGTTTTATCTTACATGATTTCCTTTTGGTTTTTGTGTTGAGTCAAAGCTATTGCATCAACATACTTGATCACATTCTAAGGACAATTGCATCTACATGGTATGATATATTTCATTGTTTAGATCTAATCTCTCCTACATGACAACATTCTTTCATTTCAAAGTTAATTCCTATAAAGGGGATTGCCCAAGGTAAGCCCCTTTCCACAATTATTTCCCCTTATTTTTGTGTGCAGGAACAGGTGGTAGAGTTTCAGATCTAGATTTTGGGAGTTTCAGAACTAGTCACTGATCTGCTATATAATTCACCTTATTTTGACTCTTTGGGACAAGGCCGACTTGATTTGGCATCATCGTGGAAATCTGCAAATTTCACAGTCAAGAAATACAGGTCTCAGAGTTCCAAATCTATAATGGTTTATGTTCGTGACAGCTTTGTGATAGTGATACCTAGATATGAAATCGACTTGTTCTCTCCTAGTTCCAAGGTAAATTCATTTCTCTTATTGCATTTACTTTACTTAATAATTTATCAATCTTACATATTAGTCACATGTGTATCATAAGGAATCCACAAAACCCCACATTGTGTAGATCATGAATGTGCGCCCTTAATCCTTTGGTTATGCAAATTGGGTTCACTTTGTTAAGGGTTGTATATTCTAGTGTATGTTGAATTTGGTGGTCTACCATTGATCACCATTTTCTTCATTACATATATATAGCCTAATATGAATGATTAAAACTAATTTCAATTCGCCTGATCACTATACTGATAAAGGGGTTAGTTTTCTTTGTAAGGATTATAATTATAAAAGCCAAAAGGAGTGTCATGAGCCATACGGGATATATTTAATATACTAACGCACATATGATTCATTCAAAATACACTATTCCTTATTTAATCAATATTATAACTAGCACTTGCACCAACAAGGTGCAATGGTTGCGCCAATAGCAAGTTATGCTAAAACATTATCGGTAAGGAAGTTGGAAGAAATGAATGCTAGCAATGTTAAAAAATAATAACAAAGTAATTCAAATGTAATTTTCTTGTCAAATATTGCTTAGTAATTGCAATTATTATAGTCGATGGAACATAATCAAAAAAATATATTAAATGGTTTGTACATGCAATTGTCAGAGACAATAGAGCTATATTAAACAAAAACATTACTTCTAGATGACAAAAAAATAGTTGTCGAATTCAAATCTCAAATAGAAGAACCCAACAACATTTTTCCTTCTAAAAACATTACAGAATGTTTACATATAAATAGATGCCTAATTAACTCTAATTATGTCATCAGAACAACAACAAAATTCTTAATTTTCAATTTGAACAATAGAAAAGTGTGTTACATTTAGTGGATTAGACATATGGTCTCATATACAATTTTTTCCTTTTTTCTTCTCTAATCGGTAAGATATGTATAGATATTGGATAAAAGAACATAAGTTGTCACCAGATGACAGTAGGCTCGACTAAATATCTTCTAAAGATTCCTACCCATCCAAATTCCAATATATACAAATAAGAAACATCAGCTAGTTACATGCCAGTCTTTCATAAACAATATGTTAAAAAATGAACCATTGTTTATGAAAATAAAAGGTACATAAATAAACCTGTGTTGCGAAAAAAAAGCAATGAACATATCCAACCTCTTTTGTATAAAATCTTGAGAGCATTGACTATATGTATAGCATATACTCTTCCACCTCCTTCATTAGCGAAAATTGTAATAAGCAAACACTCTTTCATATATAGCTAGTTATAGATGTGTTAAAACTTTTGAGAAGAACTTTGAGGAATTTTGGCACCAAGTTGTGTAGATGTGAGGAAGTTGTGGTAAAGAGTTGCATACCTTGATTTCTTAGAGGGAGAGTTGCTACAATTGAGCTTCCTCTTGTATCCTAATGATTGTGTATGGATTGTTTTACATTTTGGAGTATCTTTCGAAGGAGAACATTAGTTGAATGCACACGTCGATTAATGTCCTTGTACCTTGGATATGGTTGTGAACGTGAAGGCCATGCCTTTCTGTTTTCCTAATGTCGGTTGTTTATTTTTATTCCCATTTTCTTCTAAGCTCTATCTTGTTTCTATAGTAATTATCATTACATATCTTATCTTTTCCTAGGCTCTTTATGACAATGTTTTGTCCTCCATGAATTCTCTTTTAGATCCTTTATGATTTCAATATATGATACCACTACTTTCACACTTTCATAGAATTGTCCTTTACTGGGACTCATTATTTTGGTCATTGGTATGGGTCTCAAAAAGTATGCTAATGTGGCATTGAAACCTTAGTTATAAGGACACTTGCCTAGTAAGTTGTAAAAATTTGGGAGTGATTTGAAATTTCCATGTAAAATTTGACAAACCCAAAGTTAAGTTGCTCAACTACTGGTCCTCTCCCCTAACTTCCCCTCCACCTTTTTTGTTCTCCAAAAAATACCTCTTTCAATGAGTTCATTGTTTGAATAGTGAATATTTCTCCTCTCACTCTCTTCTACTAAAACTACAATCTCTCCTCGCTCTGTAATTCTCTGAATGATGGTCCCAAACATTGTTTCCATGCACTCTTTTCTTTGTCTAATTGCAAGCAATCAATATAGAGCAGGGGATGCCATCCTGCCTTAATGGCATTTTCATGTACGCTTCCCCACATCATTCTTGGTAATTACACACCTTTTTCCAAAAATACCATGCCTTTTTTCCTTAAATGAACTTTGTCTCCTACATTAATGCTTTATACTTATATGATGTATTTTTCATGTCAGCAATAAGATTATTTATTTCAATATAAATAATTAATATGATATAAAAAATTTAAGCTTATTGTATGTTGATTCCATAAAATATTGATTTATCACTAATAAGATTTATTGCTCTCCTTTCTATATGATGTACCCATTTTTGTCAAACCAAATAAAACATGAAATGTATTACTAATTAGTTTTGCTATCCTTCTTTCAAAACTATGATGCATACATAAAAAACCTCATAAAGAATGAAATGCGTACATTTTTTTATAATGTGCAAAAACATTCTTGCATGACAAGAACCTTCATAGAATATTCCAAGAGGCCCTTGAGGGTTTCCAAAGCTTGCAAACTTTACCGCCTAATCACTAAACTGATGAAGGGGTTAGTTTTCTTTGTAAGGCTTATGATTATAAAAGCCAAAAGAGGTGTCATGAGCCATACAGGATATATTTAATATACTAATGCACATATGATTCATTCAAAATACACTATTCCTTATTTAATCAATATTATAAATATGATAAATGTTATGTTATTTCAAACAAATATACATGATACATATAAATATAAATAATATTAATCAATAATGATAATACATATAAATATATGTGTATCAATCACTATACAAATATATATAATATCTATAAATATATTAATGATATAAATATATATTATCAGCACATTATTAATAAACATAAATAAATATATAATCAAAAGACCAAATTGAATGGCCGACCTTTCAAAATCTATACGGTAGTCGAAAACTACCATCGACGGGATACTATATGGAGACAAAATAAATTGCATTATCGTCTATGGTATAATTGACAATATGTTATAGTTGACAGTAATAATGGAAGACATGACATGACATCAACGACGAACCATCATATGCAATTGTATATTCACAACGTAGCTATAGGAATGATTGGTAGCAATAAGTGTAATGGAAGATCGATCATTCCAAGAGATTAAGCAAATACATAGCATGCACGTTTTATTCTCTCTGTTACCACTTAATTAGTATTTGCAAGTCATTCTGCAGACCAGTCCTTCTCATTCTCTATATTATTTGATTTGCGCAGATTTTTTTGAATGTGATGGCATAGAAACTGCTGGACTTGAATCGAGAGGGGGATATGAAAGAAATCAAAAAGCTTAGAGCTCTTAACGATTTAGCTGGAGCGATTGTAACCATCCCCATCAATATCCCGAGCACTCCTTTCGCAAAGGGAATTATGGTCAGTGCTCATTTTCGTCAGTCGTCAGATTTGTGGGCATTATATTTTCAATTTTGTAACGCTCTGGGATCATCTTGCAAGCTAGGAAAACTCTCTGCATAATTTAATGAACAAGTGCATAAAGGAGAGAAAGGAGCATCCAGAAGTAGTCTGCGCTGATCTGTGTGGGGCCTGCGGGGCTTATGGAGTCTACTTCAGCCCAGGAGACATTGAATCATGCAGCTGCATCCAAGGCTTCCACCCTCCAGATGATTGGGCGTGGTATTCACGACAGTGGTGGTTGAGCAGCTGTGTTGGCGGACTATATGTAAATCACTTTAGACATTGCAAGAGGACTTCTTTTCTCTACTAAGAATGCAGGGTCTGATAATATTCTAAGACGCAAGCCTGTAATATTTTGTTACTTAGCTGTTAAGTTGGAGTGGAGTTTTTAATGTCAATTTATATATTTTTTTGAACTTGTATTTTATATTTTGTTGTTTAATTGTTAAGCTTTTAATGAATATTAGATTGGTTTTATTACATTCAATATGTTCAAAATAATGTTCTTTATTAAGAAAGTTTAAAATAATGTGGAAAATCTATTAATTGATTTCTCATTCTTTCTATTTAACTTGATTCAAATTTTTAAAAAATATGAACTTTGTCATAAAAGATCTCTATATGAACTATCTATTTTTAATTTAAATTTGTGATTTCTATTTAACTTGATTCAAATTTTTTAAAAATATGAACTTTGTCATAAAAGATCTACATACAAACTATCTATTTTTAATTTAAATTTGTGATTTTTGTGTAAGAATTTTATTTGTATCAATATCTAGGTCAATATAAAATGAATTCAATTGATATATTTTGACAAATCTAAGATTTGAGGAAAAATAAGTATCATATTTCAATTACTAAGATTTTCAAAATCTAGATAATTGTGAACTTTAAATTCAACTTATTTTGACTCTATCATTTATGTTTAGTAGTAAAAAGGAACATCTTATATTTTGGACTATTGTTTATAACCATAATTGAGAAAAAAATACTTTAGGGTTCTAGTACTTAATAAATAAAATACAACTTTTTAAGAAAGAAACCCTCTAAAAGCTTGGACCTATTAAGACATTTAAAATTGAAGAGATATGTAAAGCTAATAAGACATTTGTTTTTTGAGGGTCATTCAATCTCATCCAAGTATTACACAGAGTTAATATTGGCACACGCAAAAGAAATATGTAAGAATAATAAATGTATAATACGATGTTAATAATTTTCATCCAATTTGATTCACAAACATAAATGAAAATGAAAAAAATTAATATATATGTGCATGTAGTTGAAAGAAAAATATTATTTTGGTACTTATAAATAATCCATTTCGTATATGCTTAAATTTATTATATCTTCATACTAAGCAATTTATATATCTTTTATTACTTGAAAAGGAAAGAGGAAATGAATTCATTTTCAATTATATATATAAAAAAAATTAATTGAGAGTTTCACACTTTAAATAGGAAGAAAGTTTTTTAATTAAACATTTAATCTTGAAATAATAAATAAACAAAATTAATAAAATTTTGTGTGTATGTTTCTATATAAATATATATATTGTCATGCCCAAAACATGACAACAATCTTTTTAATTAAAAATACTAAAGTTATCTATGTTGACTAACATGTTATAGTTTACTAAGGTTCTTAGTTGAGAATCCTAAATAGGTTCGAGGGGCATCATGACCAAGGTAGACTTGGTCAACTTCCCTTGAAAATTAAAGTTTCAATCTTGTTTAAATTGTTCAAAGAAAAGAGATGAAATAAAATCATTAATATTGTTTATCCTAATCATGGTTGAAATGATTAGACACACCTAAGCATGGGTTAACACATAAAAAGTCACTAAGAATATAAGTCCCTAATAAAAATAATAAACTCACTTGAGTTTAACTAAAAGCTCTTAAAAGAACAAGTGTTGGATGTTTTCGATATACAAAGTTCAGTGTGTTTTTTGCACACTCAGATGGTCGAAAACATCGCAAGTTTTTTGCACCATGCATTCTCGCGGATAAGTTTCATAGAGAAAATAGTCTATTGACGATGTGCTCTCTCAGTTGAAAACATCATGGGTTATCACCATCGGTGAAAGATGAGCGATTAGAAGGCTAGCTCGAATTATTTCCGATAAGTTTATCTAGGTCGATTCACCATATTGGCATAACATACCCTTGTTTATGTCGATGCTAATGTGTGCTATGTATTCGACCGTCGGTGAAGGTTGAGTGATCAGAGGGGTGTCTAAGGTCGATTCCGATAAGCTTAACTATGTTGATACACTATATCAACATAGCCTAGCTTCTTCTATACCGATATCGAAACACTCTATGTTTTCGACCATCGATGAAAGAACAAGAATTTAGAGGGATGGCTCGGGCTACGTCCGATAGGCTATACTATACCGATACTCCATATCGGCATAGCCTATCCTTTTCTATACCGATGTGTGCAAAGTTAGGGCCCAAATTCCTTTTTACAAAAGGTTTAAAGGTCAATTTTCTAACTTAAGATCAATAGAGTATTTTAAACAGTCCTAGTACAATTAAATTACTGGTGAACAAATAGTTAAGTGCGCAAGCACGCATACCAAAAATGTTGTGTTTTCAACCCTGTGATATTTTTTTTGTTTGACTGTGCCACGTCCTAAGAGCATAAAGGTTTATGCTGATTTGCAGTTTTCAGCTTCTATACTCTATGGAAACACTAGAACAAGTCTTGCTATGGAAAGGGACAAATTCTATTGGTTGAAGACATTAAATGGGACTTTCTTGATGCTTCTTAAGATCATATTATATTCTTTGATGCGACAGGATAGTTAATGCAAAACAAATACTTTTGTGTGCACAATTTAAG
This sequence comes from Chamaecyparis obtusa, assembly GCA_027943335.1. Taxonomy (NCBI): domain Eukaryota; kingdom Viridiplantae; phylum Streptophyta; class Pinopsida; order Cupressales; family Cupressaceae; genus Chamaecyparis; species Chamaecyparis obtusa. Next base: position 17,406 of record BSBK01014835.1, on the reverse strand, counting down.
GGATAAGAGTTTTATGGAAAATCTAAATGTTATAAATATTTGGTCTTTTAGTCTTAGTGAATTTACTACTTTGCCTCTATCCTTTACTGGTTTATTATTATATTTTCCATTCTTTTTGCATAGGTTGCAAGTGCAAGTTTCTTCATCAATGGGGAATGAATAAAGATCTACATGGAGTTTAGGATGATGATTTAAGATTAGCATTTTCTTAATGAGTCTAAAATAATTCTTTCATTTGTATGTATCATCAAGTTTAGGATGATGATTTAAGATTAGAATTTTCTTAATTTTGTCCAATATGTGTTTGTTGTTGCTATTAAAAACATGATGTGTTTTCTACATCAACAAGACATGAGTACATCATTGAGATATTTTTTTGAGTTTGTCCAATGAAAAACTCCTAAAAAGAGAAACTCCTTACATAAAACAAGAAAGGATATCATGTTATAAAAAAATAAGTGCACAAAGGAATATTGCATCTTTTCAAAAGGAAAATATTCCTAGTGATTATAATTGCTAGGTCAAATCAAGCAACCCAATCACAATTTCCAAACACAATATCCAACCTTTAAATTGAGATAACATAAAATAATTAAAAGGTACAACACATGTATTCCTCTCTCTCTCTCTCTAGGGATAGGAAAAGGAAGAGAGAGAAAGAGAAGGGATAGGGAGGGGGAGAGTGGGATAGGGTGAGAAGGATATAGAGATAGAGAGAGGGAGAGATAGAGAGAAGTATAAACATAGGAAATACCCTCAACCTTATGTACCCTAAATCTTGCACCCTAAACCCTATGTAGAGAGGGATACAAAGAGATAGATATGTGATGCAAGAAAAAAGAAGATAAGAAAGGCAAGGGGGATGACTCTAGGGAGATCTAGAGGGAGGGAGAGAACTAGAGAGGGGAAAGATAAAAAGGTGATAATCCTAGAGGGAGAGAGAGAGTCATGAGAGACCTAGAGGTGGATATGTAATCCCAAAATATACTAATATAATGCATATAGGTGAATCACATATTTTAATCTTTAATAGTGTATTCTTTTAATTATGATAAAGAATATAATCTGATCACAGGGATAGGATTAGGGATAGGGTTAAGCTCATAGAGCTCATAGTTAAGTAAGAATTAAGAGAATCAAAACCATAAACCTCCACAATTTTAATCCTAATCCATAAACCATAAACCTAATCCTAAACCTAATCCCTTATCCTAGGACCCCTTAACAACCATTTGTACCCATAAGATGTATGGCAAGTGGTCCTAAGGGGTTATAAGGGGTCCTAGGACCATTAACCCATTATGAACCCTTACCATACACTAATATATCATAAGGGATCATAAGGGGTCCTAAGGTGGCTTGTTCCTTTATTTTTAAAATCAAAATCTAAAACATGAGATATAATCTTTGTTGAAACCTTATACATCCTAGAATATCGCATCACTTATCAAAATAGTCAATATCTTGAGGGAATGTTGAGTGATGTATTTTTTCATCTTCTCTTACTCCCAACATCTCAAAAGTTTCTCTTCAACACTTCACTTAAACATGAGGGATCATGAGGTACTCTCAAACACTTGAGAGAGAGAAAGAGGTATAAAAATTGGAAATACCCTTAACCTTATGTACCCTAAAACCTAAGTAGAGAGGGGTATGAAGAGACATAGAGGTGATGGGAGAGAATAGAGGACAAGAGTGGGAGGAGTATAGGGAGGTATAGAGGGAGGAAGAGAGCTAGAGAGGGGGCATATCAAGAGGCAAGAATCCTAGAGAAAGAGAGATGCATGAGAGACCTAGATAGGGAAAGAGAGAGGTGAGATATATAGAGGGGAACAACAAGAGACGGATAATAAGATATGGTTAGAGAGGTGGATATGTCATCTCAAAATATACTAATATAATGCATATAGGTGAATCACATAATTTAACATTTCATAGTGTATTCTTGTCATTGTGTACCATAAACCTAATCCCTTATCCTAACTATAATCTAGTCCTAACCCTAAACCCTAGTTCTAACGGTTAGTATTACCTTTAGAGTTATGATTTATGGTTTAGGATAAAAATCAAAGATTAAAGTTAGGGTTAGGATTATAGTTGGAATTAGGGTTAAGATTAGGGTTATAGTTTAGGATGACGATTTAAGATTATGAATTTTTTAAGAAAAATTATAATATAGATTCAAGTTGCCTTCTCTTTCTTTATTTGAAATCCTAAATTAATTATTAAAAGGTTACTATTTACTAGAAAGGTTGTAGAATATCATTTGTTAAATTCTTAAATAGGCAGGGGGGGTGGGTCTAGAGAGTTCTATAGTGATGCAGGGCAGGGATGGAGGATCCAATAATGGATGGTCCAAACCTACAATTGCCAATTATAACAACAACAATTGCAGTGGAATACAACGAGATGATGATTCAAAAAATAATTTCATTCAACATGCTCGGCTATAATGCCTTCCAGGTTTTGGCCTGTTACAATGAAATTACAAAGTATCAGCAAGATCTCACAAGATCCAAGGAACTACCAACTAGTTCAGATCTACAATAGGCAACCTCTGATAGGAACAACCAAGATAGGATCTAAACTTGTACTCACACTTCCAAGCAACCCCTTGTTGTCCTAAGCCCACAGGCCACTAGTTTTGCTACAAAGTCCCAGATTCACAAATCAGCTTCTACTCTACTCTTCCATCATATCATGATGATCTACATCTTTCCTAATGATCTAATCCTCCTCTAAGCTACCTTCTACATCAACCTAAGCTCTCAACATATAGCCAGGTAAGCCACAAGTCGGCCAGTCAGGCTTTAATTACAATATAGGTCCAGTCCAATAAGAGAAACCAAAACTAATGCAAGAAACAACCAAACATGATACACCTTAGGATTTAGGTCCACATATGACCCAAGAACATGCCCCTAACTTTGCAAGGCCCCATCTCGTCACATGGAACTGCACAAGAAGAAACACTCCACGTTTCACGTGAAAACTAGCAGAAAATAGGTCCCTGAGCAAAATGGGCATAACTTTTTACTCATAATGAATTAGGACTTGTGCCCTTGGGAAAAGATAGTACTTTAGGTCCTATTTAAGGCCCTAAGAGAGAAAAGAATGATTCATTAAGGATCAAGGTCACCACGATGCACAATCAACACCAAAACTGTAGGAAAATATTGCTCCGACGGCAAGGAAAACAACTCTAACTTTGAAACAGCTCATCCAATATCTCCCAAACCATGCCACCTCAAGAGCTGCGACCTTAGACATATCTTCCACATACATAAAGGAACAAAATCCTTTTAGCGCACATTCTAAAGATCTCCACAGATCATCGCAACACAGAAACTCAGAAAACTACCAAAAATAAAGTATTGTATCCCTCTGACAGGGAATTCCACCAAGACTAAGAAAGATCTTCAGGAACCCAAAATGCTCTTGCATCAGACTACCCAGGTAAATATAAAGTGTATCCCATGCTTTAATCTCAATAGAATTACCTGCAATCAACTTCATCTTCACCAAAAGTTTCCAATCCATCAAGGACAAGAGAACAAATCTAAAAATTAACCATCTATGCTTCATCCATTCCAACATCAGGATCACATGAATCTCAACAATCCAATCAGCATACCACTGATTACCACAATCAATCTCAACAACAAGAGTATCCATCTCCCCAACAAGTAGATCCAAAGTCAAATCCACATCAATATGAAATCCCTCATCATCAGAATCCCATTTCTGCAGCTCATCACAAGACTCATTACTGTCAACCAACAATTCATGTCCACAACCAACAAATAAGATCTGCACCATAACACTGAACAAAAGAAACTCGACAACACCACCATCACAAAGGAGTTCAGCAACAAGTAACTCTTCACCAACATCAATCTGATCAAGCCCAACCAGATGCTCTATAATTCTCATGCCAGATCCATCTATCTGCTCATGAAAACCAATATCACATACCTTATCATATTTAGGGAAGTCATCCTTCACCTCTTCCTTAACATCAAAGTGTCTTCTTCTCTGAATAATCCTCTTAATCAGCTAGACAACTTTCTTCCAACAAGACTTCATCGACTCTTCAATCCTTATATTGAATTTAGGCCAAAACTGACCCAACTTCTCCATAAAGTTCCCTTCAAAGTGCAACTGCCTCTGCTCGGCTATCTGATTGCAAGATACCAATTGCCTCCACACACTCGGTGATCTACTGTTGATATTCACAACCTACCTCAATTCGGTGATCTGTTCACTCAAGGAAATCTTCATCTCTCACATCAAATATTCTCTCCTCAGAGGCATCTTCAAATCAAGGTCCTGGTGCAAACAGCCTCAACTAGTTTACACACTCAAGATCTTCAAGCTCTGATACCACTTGACGCAGGGTAGGGATGGAGGATCTAATAATGGATGGTCTAAACCTACAACTACCAATTATAACAACAACAATTGCAGCGGAATACAACAAGGTAATGATTCAAAATAGAATTTCATTCAACATGCTCGACTGTAAGGCCTTCCGAGTTTCGGCCTATTACAATGAAATTACAAAGTATCAGCAAGATCTCAAAAGATCCAAGGAACCACCAACTAGTTCAGATCTGCAACATGCGGCCTTTGATAGGAACAACCAAGATAGGATCTAAACTTGTACTCACACTTCCAAGCAACCCCTTGTTGTCCTAAGCCCGAATGCCACTAGTTCTGCTACAAAGTCCTAGATTCACAAATCAGCTTCTACTCTACCACTTGATGCAGGGCAGGGATGGAGGATCCAATAATGGATGGTCCAAACCTACAACTGCCAATTATAACAACAACAATTGCAGTGGAATACAACAAGGTAATGATTCAAAACATAATTTAATTCAACATGCCCGGCTGTAAGGCCTTCCAGGTTTCGACCTATTACAATGAAATTACAAAGTATCAACAAGATCTCGCAAGATCCAAGGAACCACCAACTAGTTCAGATTTGGAATAGGCAGCCTTTGATAGGAACAACCAAGATAGGATCTAAACTTGTACTCACACTTCCAAGCAACCCCTTGTTGTCCTAAGCCCGCAGGCCACTAGTTCTACTACAAAGTCCAAATTCGCAAATCAGCTTCTACTCTACTCTTCCATCATATCATGATGATCTACATCTTTCCTAATGATCTAATCCTCCTCTAAGCTGCCTTCTACATCAACCTAAGCTCTCAATATATAGCTAGCTAAGCCACAAGTCAGCTAGTCAGGCTTTAATTACAATATAGGTCCAGTCGAATAAGAGAAACCAAAACTAATGCAAGAAACAACCAAACATGATGCACCTTTGGATTTAGGGCCACACATGACCCAAGAACATGCCCCTAACTTCGCAAGGCCCCATCTCATCACACAGAACCGCGCAAGAAGAAACACTCCACGTTTCGCGTGAAAAATGGCAGAAAATAGGTCCCCAAGAAAAACAGGCATAACTTTTTACTCATTAAGAATTAGGACTTGCGCCCTTGGGAAAAGATAGTACTTTAGGTCCTATTTAAGGCCCTAAGATTGCAAAGGCTGATTCATTAAGGATCAAGGTCGCCACGATGTGCAATCAACACCATAATTGCAAGAAAATACTACTCCAACGACAAGGGAAAAAACTCTAACTTTGAAACAATTCATCCAATATCTCCCAAACCATGCCACCTCAAAAGTTGTGACCTTAGACATATCTTCCACATACATAAAGGAACAAACTCCTTTCAGTGCACATTCCAAAGATCTCCACAAATCATATAGGGAGGGAGAGAACTAGTTAGGGGGAAAATAAAAAGGCAATAATCCTAGAGGGAGAGAGAGAGAGACATGAGAGAACTAGATGGGGAAAGAGAGAGGTGAGATATATGGAGGGGAACAAAAAGAGATGAATATGTCATCCCAAAATATACTAATATAATGCATATAGGTGAATCACATCTTTTAATCTTTCATAGTGTATTATTGTCATTATGATAAAGTATAGGATCCACTCACGAGGATAGGATTAGGGTTAGGATTAGGGATAGGGTTAAGATCATAGGGATCATAGCTAAGTAAATATTAAGCTAATTCTATGTGTTTTTACTATTATGGTAAAATGTGATGTGTTTTCCATAGATTGCACTTTTCAAGTAGGTATCCAAAAACCTCATTTCTCATACATTTATATCTTGTCTTATTTTGAGCACAACCCTAGCTTTATCTACTACCATATTTACAACCCTATATCCATAAATTTATCTTATCCTATATGTAGGTTAATACTTCTCATTTATTTCCTTCATATTCTATACATTTACATTGGGATACTACCTTCACTTCACTTATCATGTACATTGGGATACTACCTTCACTTCACCTATCCATCGTGAGGGAACATTGGGTGATAATATGATACTCTCAAACAATTGAGAGAGAGAGAGAGAGAGAGAGAGAGAGAGAGAGAGAGAGAGAGAGAGAGAGAGAGAGAGAGAGAGAGAGAGAGGTTTCAAAAGATAATGAAAGACATATAATGATAATCAACCCTGTGATGTTATGTTATTGCTCATGTGACTTGTTGTACTTATTATACAATGGCATACACAATTTATTTATAATTTGTTTGTGATCTTAATGATTGAGTTCCTTATGAGGTAGTTCAATGAGATTCGTGTGATGCAACCTAATTATCATGCAATTGAGCAAGAATACCTCTTAGTTTTGTTTACACCTGCCAGAAATAGGTATTTATCCCTACTAATGCATCTGTGCATGGACACACGTTTTTCACAAAATCATCATAGATATGCATGGTGCAAAAAAACACTCGATTTTTGCAACCCTACACATCCATAGGAATGAGAAATGTAAACAACACACAATGTTTTCACACCAAATAACAAAGCAAAGTGTCGAAAACACAGTGTTTTCACCAACCTGTCAACATAGTGCAGAAAACATAGTGCACTAATTGTGTCGAAAACACAGTGTTTTCACCAACCTGTCAACATAGTGTAGAAAACATAGTGCACGAATTGTGTCAAAAATATAGTGTTTTCATCAACCTGTCAACATACTGCAGAAAACATAATGCACTAATTATGTCGAAAACATAGTGTTTTCACCAACTTGTCAACGTAGTGCAGAAAACACAGTGCACTAATTGTGTCGAAAACACAGTGTTTTCACCAACCTGTCAACATAATGCACTAATTGTGTCGAAAACACAGTGTTTTCACCAACCTGTCAACATAGTGAAAAAAACATAGTGCACTAATTGTGTCAAAAACACAATATTTTCACCAACCTATCAACATAGTGCACTAATTATGTCGAAAACATAGTGTTTTCACCAGCCTGTCAACATAGTGCACTAATTGTGTCAAAAATACAGTGTTTTCACCAACCTGTCAACATAGTGACATAGTGTTTTCACCAGCCTGTCAACATAGTGCACTAATTGTGTCAAAAATACAGTGTTTTCACCAACCTGTCAACATAGTGCACTAATTGTGTCGAAAACACATCATTTTCACCAACCTGTCAACATAGTACAGAAAACATAGTGCACTAATTATGTCGAAAATATAGTGTTTTCACCTACCTGTCAACATAGTGCACTAATTGTGTCAAAAACATAGTGTTTTCACCAACCTGTCAACATAGTGCAGAAAACATAGTGCACTAATTGTGTCAAAAACACAGTGTTTTCACCAACCTGTCAACATAGTGCAGAAAACATAGTGCACTAATTGTGTCAAAAACCTATAGCATTTAGTGCATAAAGGTTTCTTCGATCGGTTATCCATGTGGGCTAATGGTGGTGTAAATATCTAACAATTGTGTAAAGAGATACAAAAAACTAGAAAAGTATTACTCATTTTTTATTGTTGATAAAATTTCATTGTTCACAATAGGTTAGATGCAAGTTGTGTTGTTAAAATTGTAAATCTTACTTCATAGTTGATAACATGTGTTTATTTTTTCCCATTTCATGTTATCTCCAATGAATGGTCAAATATCACAACCTTCTTTCATAGTTAATTCATGATGGTTAGGGTTTCAAATGTCATGATAATGAGTGTCATATGATTGTCAACAATAAGTATGATAATGGAGTTAAACTCTATTTTCGCATGTAGAAGCCAAAAAATATAGTTCGACATTGAATAGTTTGTCCTCGAGCTGTGTCTTAGTCACTAGTAAAAAATTTTGCAGGTGTGAAAACACACAACATTTTTGCATCAAAGAGAGACAATAATAATATAACCTATGCAAAAAATACACAATGATTTCCATAGCGTACCTATGCACTTAACATTTCACACACCTTAGCTTTAATCATGCAAGCGCTATAAAATCTAAGCCATTAATCTTGGAAAAGATGATCTGTTAGAGTAAAAAATTAATTTAATTACATTGATTAAATTAACTTTACTACTTCTTAAGATTTCCCTTTATGCACTTGCATTAGTCATTTAATAATTAAATCTAATTATTAAATGCCTATTTACCTATTAGGGTTGACTAGAGAGCAGGCCAAGCTCACATAATTGGATTCTTTATCTGGAACTAAGAACCAAGCTTTGGTTACTCAGACTTCTAAGGGGATACATAAGTAGAAGCAAAAGCCCAAAACAGATTCAGTTGGCAGTGAGAATTCCTCCAAGCCACCTCAAAAAATAGAGTCTAAGAAATCCACTCCTAGTTTGGTGAGTCTTCCTCCAAGACTAAGATGTTCACAGGTGAACCTTGTAGTTTTTGTGGCAAGGAAGGGCATCCAATTTCCAAGTGTTGGAAACGTCTTGAGGCTCTGGAGGAAGCCTTGCAACAGCATAGTATTGCTTCTCCACAGCCTTCACCTACTCCCACAGGGAAAGACCATGCTCTCTCTGCATGAGCATTATCTTCCAATGCTACTTGGATCATTGATTCAGGTGCTTCACACCATATGATACACACACCTAGTTTGGTTACCTCACTTGCTCAGAGTGCTACTACATAGATTGCAGTCGGTGACTCAGCACAACTTTCAGTTACAGGTTTTGGTATTGTTTCATTGGATGGTGGCTCTCTACAGGATGTTATTTTGGTTCCTTCCATTTCTATGAACCTCTTGTCTATCTATCAAATTTACCATTCTGATTCTGGTAAGATAGTTGAGTTATCACCACATGATGTAGTTATTAGAGACCTCCATGATCTTGATTTGGTTGTTGCTACTAGGAGTGTTGATTCAGAGTAAAGAATTAATTTAATTACATTGATTAAATTAACTTTACTACTTCTTAAGATTTCCCTTTATGCAATTGCATTAGTCATTTAATAATTAAATCTAATTATTAAATGCCTATTTACCTATTAGGGTTTCCCTTTAGGTTTTTCGATCTCCTTCTATAAGGATTGATGATCCATTGTATATTTGCATTCATTCTTTTGGCTGATAATAAACTTTCATATTGTCAGAGCAAAACCCTTGTTTGTTTCCTACAGATTTCTTCCTTGTGACAGGTTTTTGCATGCAGGTTTCTTGGGCTTAATAGATTTGTTTTTCATCAAATCTTACATGACCAACATTTAAATCCATTGAAAGTAACATAACTAGGACCCATAATGCGAAAATACATGATGTTTTTTTTCGCACACCTTTGCGCTTAATGTTTTACACATCTTAGATTTAATCATAGCAGATGCCATGAAGGATAACCTCATGAGTTCATCCTCATCCATGCTTTCCACATTTGTGTTCAATAGTTTGGCCATACTTGCCAACAATAGGGTGGAGGAGGTATTTGGTTCTTGTTTAAGTTTAGTTCTTACCTCTTCTTCTTTTTCTGTTCCTGTCTCTTCTTCCTGCTTATCCTTTTGTTGTTTCTCCTTCTCTTGTTGTTTCTCTTCCTATTTTTCTTCTATATGTTCTTCATCTTTCTGTCCTTCCTCTTCTACTATCATCGCATTGTCCAGATTGTCTTGAAATGGGTCATTTGCATCAAGTGAAGTGTCTAATGATACAGGCACACCAGAAATGAATAGTCTGGTTGCTTTTCAACTTCTCTTGCTTGCTCACTCTCTTATGTTGTCTTAGAGCTTTCTCCCATTCCCAAAGGTGTAGGATTGGTAACCTTGGGAGGTGAGGTCTTCTATTCTGATTAATCTGTAGCGTATAATACCTTGCAGTATGCCCAAGGTTATTGCATTTGTATCATGTGATCTTGGCTACTGACTCCTCTCTGATGTAATCTTGTTTGATCCTTGACTAATCAGGTTTTCTACATGTTCTTCTTTCTTATGTCCATATGCATAACAATTATAACAATAACTGGTAAAGGGTTTGAAAGGGTCTTTACTTCTGCAATCTCTTTTCATGTGTCCAACTTTGTTGCATCCAAAGCATCTACCTCTGAAAGGTCTAATCTGATCTTTAGGTTCTTCAAAAGTAGGTTTGCATTCAGTATTCACTTCATGAGATTCTTCGTTAGTCTTAGAACATTCTCCTTTATTGTATCTGATTCTAGTCATGTCTCCTTTAGGTTTCTGTCTCTCTCTCTTTGTTCATCAATTTTATCACTGCTCATGTGTAGCTTCTCAATCTGCAATTTGGATTGATTGAGTTCACCTTTTATGATATGATTTTACTTCTCCAATTCCTGACATTTACCCTTGTAGTGATCAAGTTTAGTCTTCATTTGTCCTATTTGCACATTTTCTTCTTTTAGTGTCTCTTCAACTTTGTATCTTGCATCCTTTTCATGTTGAATTTCTTTAATCATCAGAAGATTCATTTTCTCTTTTTCTTGCTCCAGCTTCTTTACTTGGTCTAATGTATCATTGTCTGAATCCTTTTTGATCTTATCCATAAGGTGTTGTCTCTGACTCTTTTAAATTTTAAGTTGTTCCTTTAGTTTCTTGATGAAACCTCCTGCTCTTCTCAATTTGAATTTCAATTTGCCATTCTCATCCTTTTCTTTGTCCAGGTCATCAAGTACTACTTCAAAGTTCTCTTGCAAACTTTCTGAATCCATTCTGATCTCCCTTAAGTTGCTAGGATTTCTCTCCAAGGGCCAATAGCTCTGATACCAATTGTTAAGATTAAGTAATACTGAGAGGGGGAGTGAATCAGTATTACAACACTTTAAATTAAACTTCAACCAATTGCAAATAAACCATATCAAAGCTGAAATGAAAAGAAAATAAACACATAACACATAACTCATAACACCATTATTTATTTTCGAGGAAACCCTAGCCAAGGGAAAACCCCCGGTGGGGATGGAACCCACAACTATGTACTAAAATATTGAATCCCTATTAGGAGATCTAGCCCTATTAGGAGCTGAGTATTACATAGTACATTTCCTTGTTAGACGAATACAAAACCCTGTTAGGGGTATAAAAAAACCCTGTTAAAGGAGTGGTGAGCTTACAACTCTTACAATCAAAACTCTGTCACAAAAGTGTTCTTCAAGTAGTGAACAATACAAGCATCTTCTATGCTTTGATAGTTCTAGTTATAGCTCTATTAATCATCAGATCTCACATATGTTATCTGCCTTTACTAATATACCAAATTCGCATCCATTTCCATCACATAGTTTCACACTTATCGCTTCCACAAAACACTCTATACTTATATCAATTCTGCCATCCAGTACGTCATCTCTCAAATACAATACAAAACATAACAATTACTTATACAAATGATAAATGTAGAGTCGGTGATCTTGTATTACCAAAGTATTGGCAATATACAACTTCCATTTGACTTAGCACGCTACCATTCCATCTAATCTTCCCTCAATCATCGCGACTATTCATATGCCCTATTTCACTATTTATTTGTCTTCGCATACCTTCACAACACTGTATATTAGTGATATCAGCACCAAAACACGTGCGACCTTAACTGAAGGTCCTACATATCCCAAAATGTCTTCCTCTAAGTTCGCAAGCCATACTATATCATATGTTATCTTCGCTGACCAAAACTGTACTGTAGAATACTGTTATTCTGATTTTGTACTTAGTTATTTTCATGACTGTGTCTCCAATACCTATACTCATTTCAAGCGATCACTCCAACATAAGTGTTGCCATAAATGACAACCCTTAAGTGATCCATAGTGCTCCCAAAACATCACTTGCCTATAGTGGCCAATAAAATTATGCTCAAAAGTGGCAGACGAAAAAGGTAGTATGTAGTTAATGCAAAGGCAATGTAGAAAGATAGCCACTAACAGAGGACTCTGAGTATCCTAAGAGGGAACATATGATGTAAGGGTTGAAATAGACCTACAAAAATACTATGGGAATGGACACTAAATTGGTTGCAAAAGTGTGACCTACATTGCAAATGGGGGTATCTAATTTTTAACTATACACAAAGACATGCACACCCCAAATTGTTCTCAATTTATATTTGTATAGGATTGTGATAAGATTTTATTATAAATATGAATTTCCAAGTTGAATTAAACATTGTGCCTTTATTGTAAATTTGAAAACAAAGATATTATACAAACTCTAAGAATACTATTTAACTATATTAGTATTGGTTGCAAAATACGATGTGTAGTTCAACCTAAAACTTCATATTTACAATCAAATCTTATCAAGGTGTACATATATATTTTACCTACAAAGGAAGTTTGTGACATCCAACCTTTAATTTGAGATAACAACAAATGAGAAGGAGAATTACGTCTTATCCACCCTGAAGTAAGTTTGTTTAGGTTGTAAGACATGATGTGTAGTTCAACTAAGAACTCCATATTTATAGTCAAATCCCGTCGATGTGCACATGCCTCTTTTACATAAAGAGGTTCAGTTTGTGATATCCAACCTTTAATTTGAGATAGAACCAAATGAGAGAAAAAGAAACATCTAATTACCAACCATGGACTAAGTTAATGTAGGTTGGAAAATACGACACGTGGTTTAACATAGAACTTCATAATTTAACATATGAACTAGGTTTGTGCAAATTATATCCTATTTATTAGGGCATCTTTCTTACTTGAAAGTATATTTCTCTTATAAATGATCTCTCCTTGTTTACTCAAGCAACTTGTGCCTGTGTGAAGACTTTGACTTTTGTACAATCATGAAACGATCATTGTCCTTGTTATCTTGCTTATGCAGTTGTTACCTTATTATTAGTACTTGTTGGTAGGCTAAGTACTATTGTATCATTTTATGGTTTTTTACTGTTAACTACTGATTAAATGAAACTCTTTCTCCCAATTAGAATTTATTATATTTTGTATTTTATCATAAATTTAGATTTTTTAAAGTTTAAAATGCAATATTTTTAAGTTTATAATTTACAAAAATTATTTTTATATATTTTGATTGGCTAAATGAAATGAGGTCTTATACACGAGAATTTAGGAATGTGAAATCAAAACAGTTTTATTTTTACCTTTTTAGCCTTAAAATTCTTTTACAAATAAAATTAAGCTTGTTGTTATACTTTACAAAATAATTTAAACTAACATAAAAATTAAATAAAATTAATTATAATTTATAATTTATATTATTAAAATAATTATAATTAAAAATAAAATTACTTTTTACTACATCTATAATTATATAAACTAATATAATTATTATAATATAATTTTATAATAAATTAAAATACATTTAATAATTATAATAAATGTATTAATATTAGAATTACATTTACATATGAATTAAAATTAATTATAAAACTATTAAAGACTATTAGAATATTATTTTTAAGATTTTAATTATTATCATTCAAATATAAAGATTCTTACTAATTACATTATAATCTTAACTTTGATTAATATATATAATAAAATTAGATTTAGATTTATTTATAGTTAAAATTATAATTAATTTCAGCAAGTACTGGCCACTATGTGGCACTTGTTGCACTTGATTAGTTAATTTATGTTATTGGCAAGGCATTACATATTAATTTTAATTATTTTAAATTTTATTAATTTAAATTATTTATAATTTATAAATCATAAATTTTATATCTACAAAATTTACATTTTAACTCATTGTAGAATATATGAAGCATGTCAATGTCATTGTTGTGAAGAAATTGCATTTTCAAGAAATAAAAAAAAACTTTTAAAAATTTTCTTTTTAGTGTTAGCTTCTATGTGGATCATTTTGAAATAAATTGTGTGCTAAAGTAATATTTTGAAAACTAGTTTATTATTATTAATAAAACACATAACTATGTTTCTAATTAAAGTTATTTTATTTGTTTAAGAATTGTGTCATTTTACTCAAAAAGTTATTTTATTTTCTATTATTAATTTACTGTGTAGTAATTATTTTAATTTTATTCATATTGTTTACTTTTTCTCGTTCAAAATTATATTGAAAATTACTTTATTTATGGAGTATCAAAATCCTAATTTTAAAAATAACAATTGAACAAAAGAATTAAAAAAATATTGAATGTTATGCTATAATATAATATATTTTATATATAATAGTAATATATATATATATATATATATATATATATATATATATAATACATTATAAATATTTATATATTTCTCAATATAAAAAATATTACAAGTTATCTTCAAAAGTTTTAATGATATATAAAATTATTAAAAATATTATAGAAAAAAATAATAACACTTCTCATACTACAATAAAATAAAACAATCAAAGTTAAAAGTTAAAACAATCAAAGATAAAAGTTCAAAAATAATTGCTATTGAAATGACCATTGGCAAGTGGGCGGAAAAAAAGAGTTTTTTAAAAAGCTTTCAGTCTGTTTAGCGTACATCAAACCCAAAGCCCAACATAGTGTTCCGTTTGACAAACGGTTTCCGTCAAAATCTATTTCTTTAATTGCTGGCGTGGATCCCACTTTCGAGATGGTATGTATCCAATGGTTATGCTATTTTTCT